>ML433702.1:342-58181 GCA_005239525.1 Nicotiana knightiana | reverse complement strand
ACACACTCGTCACCTCGCATACTCGGACTACAATCAACAAGGAAGACCCAATCCTAAGGGGTATTTCCCTCACACAAGTTTAGGCAAGATACTTACCTCAAAGACGAAAATCCGGTACTCAAAAATAGACTTCTCAGGTGGGAAGGCCTCCGGACGGCTCAAAATCAACTAAAACATATAAAATGTATAAGGAACTATTCCGAATAATAAAGTTTCAGCCTTTACAAATTTATAAAAATTGATCAAAAAGTCGACCCTCGGGCCCGCACCTCGGAACCCGACAAATTTACAGAAATCCGATTACCCATTCCGATACGAGTTTAACCATATTAAATTTATCCAATTCCGATAACATTTGGTCATTCAAATCATGAATTTTCATTTTTTGAAGCTTTCTTTCAAACCCCACAATTCCCTCAAACCAAAACACAAATTAAATGATAAAACAAGAACTAATTCATGAAATATAATTAATTATAGTGGAAGAAAACTTACCCATTCAATTTGTGTGAAAAACCCTCAAAGAATCGCCAAAAACCGAGCTCTAGAAGTCAAAATATGTTTAAAATGGCTTAACCCTCGTTATATAACTTCTGCCCAGGTCTTTACCCATCGTGATCGCGAAGTACAAAAATTTTCAGCCTAAAATTTGCTCTTCGCGATCGCGGACAAAGTTCGCGATCGCGAAGAACAAATCCCAGCTCTTCCGGACAGCCTCTAGTATAATGGATACAAGCTTTCGTCAAAAACCTCCAAATTGAAAATGGTTTGACTTTTTGAATACTAGACACCAAGGGCTACAACTTTTATTATTTTCTCATCTCCCAATTCCTTATATATTTTGATATATAAGTTGCTAAAGTCAGTCTTATGCAACACAATACGATTTCCAAATACTTCCCGGACATGCTGTAGTGAGTCAACCATAACTATTTTTACACAACTCCAAATTCCAAATGGTTTGATTTTACGAAAACTAGACTCAAAGTGCTACAACTTTAATTTTTAAATCATCTCCAAATTTCTTTTTAGATTTCACGATACAAGCTTCCAAAGTCGAGTTAGTGCAGCAGAACATTTCCTCTACGCGATCGCGTAAAGCCTTCCGCAATCGCGGTTCACTGGCCCAGTTCTCTCATTTTACTCATCGCCGATCGCGACCAATTCCCCGCAATCGCGTAGCACACTGCTGTAGCCAAAAACCAGCAGCTATAAATGGCCTAGAAATGGTCCGAAACCACCCCGAAACTCACCCGAGCCCCTGGGGACCCCGTCCGAACGTGCCAACAAGTCTCAAAACATATCACGGACTTAGTCGAGACCTCAAATCACATCAAACGACGCTAAAAACACGAATCGCACTCCTATTCAAGCTTTATGAACTTTAGAACTTTAAACTTCTATATTTGATGCCGAAACCTATCAAATCACGTCCGATTGACCTTAAATTTTGCACACAAGTCACATTAAACATTACGGACCTGCTCCAACTTCTGGAATCGCTTTCCGACTCTGATATAAAATTTTCCACTTCCGTTCTGATTCCTTAAAAACCTTCAAATTTCTATCTTTATCCAAATGACTTCAAAATAACCTACGGACATCCGAATTCACTTCCGATCACGCTCCCAACTCCTGAATTACCATACATAGCTATTCCCAGGCTCGGAATCCCAAACGGACATCTAAATCACTGAAATGCCTTTCAATAAAACTAGCTAATGGGAGGCTAGACAATAAGATGAGCTCAAATTTAAATTCTTGTCAAACTAAAATAATACAAACTCTGTAAATTGGGATTAATCTTTTATCTTTAGTCTATAAAATTTTAGGGAGTTCCACATCAAAAAACAAAAAGTTCTAAGTAATTGATTTGGGCAGTGAAAATTTTTTCCACCCGATTCAAGGAACACATAACTTCAGTCGTCATGATCGTCTTGCTTTCAAAGATTTAAAAGTACCCTGTAAATTCAAAATAAATAACAATTAGCACAAAAATGATGAGCAAACCCAAGGAAACTTTATAGGCTATATACACCTTGTTATGTTTTGATAATCTAACAAACATAATGTCAAGAACCAGATACAGAACCTGATACACATCCTCAAGTATGTGAAAATAATAAGACTTAAGCTGGAGATGCACATAGGCCCATAAGAAGTTAAAGAATCAACAAGGGGAACATATGGACATTAATTCCCCTGGTGATCGTACCAGTCAACTATCCAACAACTGTAAAATTGTTGCCTGCACACGCAACAGTACAAGAACAGTGCAGCAGTCAACTTCCTTGGGAATGATCATGTACCCAAGATGCTTACATCATTCAAATAATGTCATCAATGTTATATTAACATTAAACCAAAGACAAACCATCACTTGAACACTTAGAGAATTCACGCAAGATTCCACACAGTGATTGATTATTTGAAAAATGATTCTCAAGTGCAGGAAGAACAAAGAATAACATAGCAACGAACCAGTTGCCTATATTGAGTTATTACATGTCCTTAGTTATTTTGTACCTTTGTCAAAGTTCTCTACTTGTAATTCCTACATAGCTTAAATAGAAGCATTTTGTAGGAAACCCTTTGTAAATCATAAACCCTTGTGTTTGTGTCTTGGTTAGAGTTAGTCGAGTTGTAAAGTCTTTGTAATAGAGTTATTAAAAAGTGACTTGTAATAAAGTTGTTACAATTAGTGATGAATTAAGAGGTTAATTCCTAGGTTACAATAGGTTGTAATCTAAAGTCTGCTTAGTAGTGAAGTTGAAATCCTACAAGGATAGGTCGTGATTTTTAATCCCGTGAGCTGGGAATTTTCCACGTAAAAATTCTCTGTGTCATTTAGTTATTGCAGTGCTCCTGTGTTCTATGGGTGCCAATAGACAACCTGGTTCTCTATATAGTTTGGTGGACCCTCGTATTATTTCAACTGGTATCAGAGCTAGTTCTTTTTATCATGATAACACCTAGAAAGGATCCTCATGGCTACTCCACCAAACTTTGAAGAAAGTCAATCTACCTACAGGCCACCAAGGTTCAATGGCCAATACTATGGATGGTGGAAGACTAGGATGCACGACTTCATCATGGCTGAAGATTTCGAGCTCTGGATGTCATATGTGATGGATCTTTCATCCCTACAAAAACAAGTGGCGATCCAGCTGTAACTATTCCCAAAACAAGAAAGGAATTCAATGACGCTGACCGAAAGGCCATAGAAAAGAATTTTCGTGCAAAGAAAATTCTTGTTTGTGGCATTGGTCCTGATGAATATAACATGATATCGGCATGCCAATCAGCTAAAGAAATATGGTAAGCTCTCCAAACAGCTCATGAAGGAATAACACAAGTCAAGTTATCAAAGATTGACATACTTACAACTGAATATGAGCTTTTCAGGATGAAAGATGATGAATTCATCCAGGACATGCATACTTGTTTCACCTCTATCATGAATGAGCTTCAATCTCTCGGAGAAATCATTCCATGAAACAAACTTCTAAGAAAAATACTCAGTGTCCTGCCCAGCTCCTGGGAAAACAAAGTAAATGCTATCACCGAGGCAAAGGACATGCAGAAGCTGGCCATAGATGAACTTGTTGGTAATCTGAAGACATATGAAATGAAGAAGAAGAAGTACAATGAAAGAAAAGAGCCCAAAAGGGTGAAGAACCTGGTCCTCAAGACAGACAACAATGATTCAAGTGGTGAGGATGCTGATATGGCTTACCTGACGAAAAGATTCCAGAAAATGATTCGCAGAAATGGAGGCATTCCAAAACGGGACATTTCTAGCAAGCCAAAATATTATGACCTACGTCATAAATGTGGCAACCAGAACACTTCATCAAGAACTGTCCCCTCCTAAATTCAAGCACAACACAGACAAAGTAGCAAAGAGGAACCTGGTTCCTGATAAACGCTTCAAGAGGAAGAATACCTCTGACAATGTTGTGAAGCAAGCTCTTGTTGTATGGGGAGACTCCTCCAGCAAATCTGAAGAATATAATGATCAAGGTGACAGCTCCATGATGGCGGTAGAAAGTGAAGCAACTAAGTATGATTCTATTTTTGCCTTGATGGCTCAGTTTGATGATAATGAAGATGACGACGACGATGATGAGGTAAACTTTCTGGATGATCAAAGAAATCAGAAGTCTTATTGTCCTAAAAAACTCATAACTTTGGCAAATGTTTTAATAGATGCATACCACAGTCTTGTAAATGATAAAAATTCTTTAACTGTGAAATTAGGAGAATCAGAACAATCAAGAGATGACCTAGTAGTCGTTGTCGTAGATTTAAAAGAAACCATTGAAAATCTGAAGAAAGAAAAAGATGTCCTAACTAAAAAAATTGCAAACGTAGAACATGAAAGAGATGACTAGTGGTTGTTGTAGTCGATTTAAAAGAGACTATTGAATGTGTTGAGAAAGAGAAATAAGACTTTACTGAAAAGGTTGCTAGGTTAGAACTTGAAAGAGATGATCTAGTGGCAGTGGTGGTTGATTTACAGGAAACCATTGAGAGTGTTGAAAAGGAAAAATATGTCTTAACTAAAAAGGTTGCTTACACAGAACTTGATAGAGATGACCTACTAGCAGTAGTAGAGGATCTGAATGATACAATTAAGGAACTGAAAAGAGAAGGTAGGCATGATATTCTTCACAAGGTAAAGGAAGTTTCTGATGAAGCACATCTTAGGCTTGGCGATGAGATGAAAATAGTAAAGTCTAGTCTGTGTGCTGAACTTGAAAATAACAAACAACTTCAGGAAGAACTAGGAAGAGTCAAGAGTGATCTTGAAAAATCACTCAAGTTGACCTGGTCCTCTGATGCTATCACTGCTATGTATATAAACAATGGGAGAAACAGGCAGGGAATCGGGTTTGAAAGGGAAAATACTCCATACAACCCTCGTAGAAAGTATGTTATTGTACCTGACAATTGGCTCTGCACTCACTGTGGTAATACTGAGCATTTTAAGGAAAACTGTAAGGCTAGGTTTCAGTCTCAATAGAAAAACAAATTTTTTTCCAAGAAAGTAACTGCTACTAGAGAATCTGGTCCCTCATATAAAAAACGCATGATGTCTGCTTGGACCAAAAGAACTCTCATTCACCCTTTTCCTCACTACAAGGGACCCAAACTTGTTTGGGTCCCTATATCTAACCATTAATTTCCTTGTGCAGGAAGCAGTGAAGGGGAGCAGCCAACAATAGTACATAGATAGTGGCTGCTCAAAGCACATGATTGGAAACACAATCTATTTTCTTTCACTGAAGGCCCTGCAAGGAGGGAGTGTATCCTTTGGAAATGGCAAAAAGAGATACATTCTGGGAGTTGGAAGGATTGGGAAATCACTCTCTCACTCTATTGAAAATTTGTACTATGTCAACGGATTGAAGTACAGCCTGTTGAGTGTCTCTAAAATATGTGACAAGGGGAACAAGGTGGAATTCGTGTCAAAGATATGCATAGTCACAAATCTTGTGACTGGTGAAGTGGTGTTAGTGGCCAAAAGATACAAAAACATCTATGTCGCTGATTTTGAGTCCCTGTAGAGTAGTGATCTCAGCTTCCTAAGTGTTGTTGATGATGATGATGAATTATGTCATAGAAGGTTGGGGCATGCAAGATTTTCATTGCTGAACAACTGGTCCAGAAGGACCTAGTTCGTGGTCTGCCCAAGTCAAGCTTCAAGGATCACAAGGTGTGTGATGTGTGTGCAAAGGGAAAGCATGCCAGATCCTCATTCAAGCCCAAAAAGGAAGTTAGTACCTCAATCCCACTTGATCTTCTTCATATGGATATATGTGGACCTATGAGAGTGCCAATTAGAGGGGGAAAATATATATATATCTTTGTTATAGTGGACAACTATACCAGATTCACCCAGACTCTGTTTCTCAAAACCAAGGATGAAACCTTCCAAGTATCTGTTGTATTTGTCAAGAAGATCCAGGTGAAGATGGGAAATAATGTAGCTTGCATCAGATCTGACCATGTGACAGAATTTGATAATGCCAATTCGATGAATTCTGTGTTGAAAATGGCATTACTCACAATTACTGAGCTCCAAGAATACCGCAACAAAATGGTGTTGTGGAAAGGAAGAGAAGGACTCTTGAAGACATGGCAAGAACAATGTTAAGTGACAATGGTATTTCAAAAATTTCTAGGCAGAAGCAGTCAACACTGCATGCTACTTGATAAATAGGTGCATGATCATGTCCCTTCTAAACAAAACACCATATGAGCTGCTGAATGGAAGAAAGCCCAAGCTGACCCAGTTGAGGACCTTTGGCTTTAAATGTTTTCTCAACAATGGCAAGGAAGCTCTTGGAAAATTTGATGTCAAAAGTGATGAAAGAATTTTTCTTGGATGCTCGCCCCAAAGCAAATCTTACAAAGTATATAATAAAAGAGCTCAATATGTTGAGTAAAGTATACATGTGATCTTTGATGAATCTCACTACTCATGTGAGAAGGACAGACATGATGATCAAGACGGAGAACCTTCATCTATTACAGGTGAAGTCATGGATATGGCAAATGGAAAGGCCGACATGATGAGTCATGTATAGGAATCCAGTGAAGATGGTACAACAATATAGGAACCTGGTCGCACAATCACAACAACGAAAGTTGAAAACAGAGTTGTCGATGCACTCCAAGGTACTCCACATGCCGAAACAAGAAGCAGCCAAGAACCATAGTCAGACATAATCTCTCCTCTTGATTCAGGAATTCAAACCAGGTCAAAGGCTAGAAACTGACTTGCCTTCTCATCCTTTCTTTCTCAAATAGAGCCCAAGAATATCAAAGAAGCATTGAAAGCTGCAGACTGGATTACAACCATGCAAGAAGAGCTCCGTCAATTTGAGAGGAACAAGGTATGACACCTGGTTCCTCGACCTGCAGATCGAACTGTTATAGGAACCAGGTGGGTATTTAGGAACAAACTTGATGAGTTTGGAAACACAACAAGAAATAAGGCAAGGCTTTTAGTTCAAGGCTACAATCAGGACGAAAGGATTGACTGATAAGTAGGGATTTTGACCGCTTATTTGCTCGATATTACTTGCGTTTTAGGTCAAATATGCTTAAAGGTATTCCCGAAAACTAATGAAATGTGTTTGCTTAATAGGAATGTTGCAATATGAGCCATAGGAATCAAAATCAACTCATAAAGGAGTCAAAAGTGAACAAGAACCAAAAGAGGAAAAAAAGGTCAACTGTGCGGACCGCATAATTCTAGTGCGGTCGCAGAAAAAAGGTTCAGAGACTTAAGTCTGAACAAGTACAAATGTGCGGAGTGCAAAAATATTGTGCGGCCACATAAATCTATTTGCGGCCGCACTCACTATTATGTGGATATCAATAGACGAGATTCAGAGAGTTGATATTTGGGCAAGCTGAAGGACTACGGATCGCACCAAAATTGTGCAGCTGCAGGATGTCAAGTGCGGTCGCACCCACTATTGTGCGGTCCGTAGGAGTGAAGAATTAGAGAGCTGGGTTCAAGTCCAAAGTCAAGAAGTGTGGATCTCATCATTTTATGCGGCCGCATAATCAAGAGCGCGACTGCACTCAGTATTGTGCAGTCCGCAGAAGTCCAGCAAAAGCCAGAGCTCTAGTTCAAGGAATATGGGCCACGCCATAATTATGCGACCGCAGAAGCAAGTGTGCGACGACACTCAGATATACAGCCCCACAACCTCCGTAGGGGTATTTTTGTCAGATATTTTCAGCTTAGTATAAATAGAATTTTTTGTCATTTTTAGGTGATGTTATGTTTTAGAGGAGCACTTGTTTCGTTTTTCTTTACTGCTTTCGGCAATTTTGTGCTACATTTGTATCTAAACACTAGATTTTCATCCCATAATCAAATATTATGGGTTCTATCTTCAATTCTTCTTTAATTTCTGCAATTTTCATGAGTAGCTAAATCTTTAGCTAGAGTTTTGATCCAACCTTAGTGTGGGTATTTAATGGGTGTTTGATTTAAGGCTTGTTTGTGATTGGGTTAGTGATATTTATCCTAGTTCTTGCTAGAACTCAAGAATTAATGGTTGCAAATATTGGTTCAAGCCTAAATGACTTAGTCTCAACTTGAGAAAGAAGGACTAAGTCTAGAAAAACTTGGCTAACAAGGAATTGAGCTGAACTCAAGAAATTGATAGCCCCAACTAAAGGGTTAAACCTAGAGATAGTAATACCCAACTTGAGCTAATATCACTTGTTTTGTGCAAACACCCATTTAGGCTTGAGAAAGCCAAATTGGGCAAACTCACTCAAACTACCGAGAGTTATAGAGTGAGTACTCGAGTGTGATAGCTATATTGCTACCCCAACTAATCAAGCTTGACCTAGAATTTACAACCCGTTAGATAACCACCTAGGTAGAAGTCACGACCCTAGTCCCTTAAATAATTTTAAGACTCCAAAACCAAAAATATTGTCCTTAGTTTTATTACTTGCAATCAATAGAGTAAAATAGAAGTATAACACCAATAAAGTTTGTGGAAGTGTAATTAGAGTCAAAACTTTCAATAACTTAGATATACACCTAATCCCATTTGTTAACTCCCTGTGGATTCGATCCCGATATTTGTTGGGTTTATTATTGCATCGACTGCCTCGGTACTTAATAATGGGGTGGATTTGGACGATATCATAGACTATGATGAAAATTTTGCTTCAGTTGCTCGAATGGAGGCTATCACAATTATTATTGCCTTTGCATCACATACGGAATTCACATTGTTCCAAATGGATGTCAAAAGTGCATTTCTGAATGACTTTCTAAAAGAAGAAGTTTTCGCCAAGCAGCCTCCTGGGTTTGAGAATCATGAGCACCCTGAACACGTTTTCAAACTCGACAAGGATTTATATGAGCTAAAGCAGGCTCCCCGCGCTTGGTATGAAAGGTTGTAAAAATTCCTTCTAGAAAATGGCTTCACAAGAGGAAAAATCGACAAAACTCTTTTTCTGAAGAAACGAGGGAGGAACCTGCTCATTGTGCAAGTCTATGCTGATGATATAATTTTTTGAGCAAAAATTGACTCTCTATGTGAAGAATTTGCAAAACTCATGGGTAGTGAGTTTGAGATGAGCATGGTGGGGGAATTAAATTTCTTTCTGGGCTTACAAGTGAAGCAATCTCAAAAGGAAATATTGATAAGTCAGCAGAAGCACATCAAAGAGCTACTGAAGAGATTCTACATGGAAGCATCAAAAGACATTGACACTCCTATAGCCACAGCTACTCGTCAAGACATGGATGAACCTGGCCCCCTGTGAATCAGACCATGTATAGAGGTATCATGGGGTCACTCATGTACCTCACTACAAGTAGAGCAGACATTATTTTCAGTGTGGGTCTTTGCACTAGGTTTCAATCTAATCCAAAGGAATCTCATCCGGGGCCTACCAAGAGAATCTTGAGATATCTCAAAGGAACACAGGACCTGGTCCTCTACTACCCTCCCGGAGACAACTTGAACCTTATTGGGTATGTTGATGTTGATTATGCAGGATATCTGGTGGATAAGAAAAGAACTTTTGGAATGGCAGGGTTCCTGTCTAATTTCATAGGGTAGAAGAAAATAAAACTCAGTGGCACTCTCAACTGCAGCAGCGGAATATGTGGTAATTGCCTCTTGTTGTGCTCAACTATTGTGGATTAAGCAGCAGTTGGAAGACTATGTTGTGATCTCTGACTGTGTGCCCCTACTGTGTGACAATACCAGTGCACTCAACATGGCCAAGAATCCAGTCCAACATAAGAGAACTAAGCACATTGAAGTGCGCCCACTTCCTCAGAGACAATGTTGAAAAAGGACTCATCTATATGAAATTTTGCAGCACAAAAGATCAGATTGCAGACATATTCACCAAAGCCCTGAGCAGAGAGTATTTTGAAAGAAATCGCCTAGCACTGGGGTTGATAAAACCCAACTGAAAACCTGGTCCCTCGATGATTGACTATGAAAGAAATGTATAGGTAAAATTAGCTAAAAAGTGTTTTCCTGGCAAAGTCTAACTCATCTCTATACCGTTACAGGTGGACACGCATGATGATTATAGAGCAAATAAGTAGCTACTGCATTGCACGTTGGTCAAATAGGTGGAGCTTACACTTGCAAAATTCGTCAGGGAACCTGGTTCTCATGAAAAAGGTTAGTAGTTTCTCTGTTCTCTCATGCACAATTTTTAATGGTTGAAACAGTTCCACGTCATCATAGTGTCATTTTCTTTTCTTTCCCGATATTTGAACCCAAGAGTCTCACTCGTTAGGAAGCGAACTGACTCCCAAAATTGTCGCCTTTTCTTAAATGGTCCCTCATCCCTCTTAAATACATCCCTTCACCATCACTTTCACTACTATTCACATCAAAACTTCAAAATTACCTTTCTCTTTTTTTCAAACCAACACTCTCTCTTCTTCAACTCACTGCTTCCCACTATGTCTGAACACCAGGAAACCCCAAATGTTCCAAGTGTCACAGAATCCACACTCACCACCAAACTCGACTCCTAAGAAGTTTGTGGCTACGAAATCTCCTCCTGCCTCGCCAGAAAATAGGTGAAAAAGATACAGTTTAAGAAGGGGAAAGTCATGAGATCTCGAGTCTACCTATGGAAGAAGGCTCTAATGCAGACCAAGCTTCTGGTCCTGTCAATGCTGAATCAGTAATGTCTGTCCCTAGTCTTGAGTCCGCAGGTAATACTCCTTCTTCTCCTACGTTCTCTATGGAATTAGAAGAAAAAAAAGCAATAGAAAACATATTGTCTATAGTTGCTGAGGGGGTTGTTATTCAGAGAGGTGAGGGTGTGTGTAAGCCTCAGAGGGAAGAAACTAGGACCTTGGTGGAGAATATGGAGCTTTTTCCTATTGAACCATCGGCACCGGATAATGCTACTGATGCACCTAGTGAAGGACCTGATCCTTCCACGGAGGATCTAACTCAGGGGTCCTCTCAAGAACCTCAGGTCAGTACTGACCCTGCTCCCTCTCCTCACTTCTATGTTGAGCCTCTATCTGTGGTTGTGCCTGAGATGAGATCTATATCTAGAGAAGAAAATAGGGATAGTGAAGAGGATTATGATGATATGGTCATTGCTATCTTTATCCGGGCTAGGCGTAGAATTGTTACTCAAGATCCAGCTCCTAAAAGACATGCTACAAGGTTGCATAAGAAGGAGGCTCTTGATTCTGCTCTTAAGAAAAGCCAAGACAATCAAAGGATGAGGAAATTGGTGAAAGATGGGAAAGTTGTGAATGAGAAGGTAGTGGATGACGTCCCTGTGAATGATGAAGTAGACGAGGAACCTGGTTCCTTGACTCACAAGCTCTCACAGAAGCACACTATCTCCAAGCCTAAAAGGGGATCCTCTGTGAGTGCTGAGAGTTTGAATAAGTTTGACGATGTTATCTCTAGTGAAAATTTAGTGGAAGAATCTAGTAACAAGTTAGTGGAAGAATCTGGTGACAAGGTGGTGGAAGAATTAGGTGAAAATGTGTCTGAGAAGACAGTGTCTGCGAAGTCTGTTGAGAAGAGAAAAAATGCTCGCAAACCAGTAAAAAGGAAAGTTGATACCGATGAGGAACCTGGTTCCTCCAAGAAGGCCAAAGTTGATGATCCCCAGAGTGCTGGGAAAGAAAAATTGAAAAATCAGAAGGTACTATGGGGACGTACATTTGCCCCTGACATTTTGGAGATGGCTGGAATGCAGAAATTGGTTGAACTATGTGAATTTCAATAGTGTACACACTTGTTCACAGGAGATGCTCCCAGAATGTATGAGGAAGAAGTGCGCAGCTTCTATCCTGACTTCTTCAAAGTTAAGGATGACCATATCTGCATGATGGTGAATGGGGTCAACTATGTGATGGACTCTACTGTGCTGGGATCTATTCTGGGTGTGCCTGCTGAGGCATTGTCTTCGATTAAAGGCTCCTGCTCTTCAAATTTTAGAAATGCTATCGTTAAGGATAAGTCAGTCCAGTAGGGGGAATGGGTACACAAGAAGGCCATCCTTCCAGTGTACCAATTGTTGTTTGAGATGGTGAATAAGGTTTTGCTTCCTCGTGCTGTGAGAAGGTCAATTACATCCTGAGCCGACATGGTTCTCATGGAAGCGCTGGATGTCTTACACAACCATCAAGTTGCCTAGCATCATGATGGAACACATGCAGAAGGTGGCAAAGTTCAAAGATGGTAACCATGGGTTGCCTTATGGGTTCCTTCTCACCAAGGTGTTTGTGTTCTTCAAAATCCCTCTAGGAAAAGCCAAAGTGGTAACTCTTAAGCAAACCTTCATTAAGACAACATTCGAAGAATGTGAGTGCATTGATAAGGTTGGAGGAGTTGTAAGCACTTCTACCATCTCTCAGTTGATCAACGCCCAGAATAGTGCTACGGATGAGATCAGGAAGTTGAAGGCAAAAAATGTTATTCTTGAGGGTCAGCTCCAGGAAGCACCTGGTCATAGTATCTCTCAAAGCACAGAGGTTGCTCGTCTGACGAAAGAGAATGCTGATCTCAAGCAACAAGTTGAGGACCTAAAGGAGAAACTGGTCAATGAGCAAATGTCAGCAAATGCTCGAATGGATTTGGTCCTCAAAGCCCTTGCCTCTTCCTCTAAGCCTTCCCCCTCTAGTGCTCCCTATAAAGTGTCCCCTCCAGTGTCAAGCTTTAGTGTCTGTTTCTTGTGTTCGTCTCTGATGGTGTATGTGATTGGTACTTGTTTTTTTTCTTTTTTGAATTGTGGATGATTGTTGGAAACATTGGAACTGCTCACTGTATTTAAAATCCAAATCGTTAATGAAAGTTTCTCCTCTTTTGTTGTGTATACATTGCTCTTATGTTCTGTCTTCTATCATCTTTGTCTGCACACATATGGCATGATTTAACTAGCTGGACTTCTTTTTGCTTCTTGCTTGTTTTTGCTCTTTTTATGATGCCAAAAGGGGGAAGAATAATTGATGATAATTGAGGGGGGAACCCAGATTCAGGGGGAATTCAGGATAAGTGTAGTTATTTCTGGTTCTTAGGGGGAATTTCAATTATAAGTTTATCATCATCAAAAAGGGAGAAATTGATAGGCTGTATGCACCTTGTTATGTTTTGATGATCTAACAAACATAATGTCAAGAACCAGATAAGGAACCTGATACACATCATCAAGTATGTTGAAATAACCAAACTTAAGCTGGAGATGTTCATCAGCCCATCAGAAGTTAAAGAATCAACAAGGGGAACAGATGGACATCAGTTCCCCTGGTGATCGTACCAGCCAACTCTCCAATAGCTGTAAAGTTGCTGCTTGCACACACAACAGTACAAGAACAGTGCAACAGTCAATTTCCTTGGAAATGATCCTGTACCCAAGATGTTTGCATCATTCAAGTGATGTCATCAATGTTATATTACATTAAACCAAAAACAAAACATCACTTGAACACTTAGACAATTCACTAAAGATTCCACACAGTGATTGATTATCTGAAAAATGATTCTCAAGTGCATCAAGAACAAAGAACAGCATGGCAACGGACCAGTTCCCTGTATTGAGTTATTACATGTCCTTAGTTGTGTTGTAACTTTTTGAAAGTTCTTTACTTGTAATTCCTGTTTAGCTTACTTAGAAGCATTTAGGAAACCCTTTATAAATCATAAACCTTTGTATTTGTGTCTTGGCTGGAGTTAGTCAAGTTGTAAAGTCTTTGTAATAGAGTTATTACAAAGTGTCTTGTAATAAAGTTGTTACAAGTTAGTGAGGGACTAAGAGGTTAATTCCTACGTTACAATAGGTTGTAATCTAAAGTTTGCTCAGTAGTGAAGTTAAAGAAATGGGAAAGCGGGAGGAGGGGTGGCGATTGTGAGGGGGGAGGATATGCGGTTGAAGTTAGGTTTTGTTTTGCTTGGCTATTGATTTACTGTTTCTTATATGCTATTTTTGCTTCCTTTAACTTCTGACTTAAATCAAAATACAAATACTACTTTTTTTGGTGATGTATGGAAGTCTGTACATGCAAATAAATTAAATTATAAATTACCTATATAAACAAAAACAAAAAATCTATAATTACATTAAGTAAGATAGAAAAATCAAATATTTTCATAAAATAAAATTATTTCTTTATAATATTTTCTGTCCTTATTTTTTTAGATTTGTTATACCCTCATATTTTAATATATTCTTAAGTGTTTAATTATATTTATGATAATTACTAAGTTATTAAAATATTATTAGACTATTAAATCAATAACTTTTAAACTTATTTAAATTGAATATAATTAGTGATCAATGTATATACATACAAATACAAGCATATAATTTTTAAAATCTACTATACTCATATACTAAAATTTAATTAAATATTATTGCATACTTATTTAGTTATATTTGAAACTTACAAGTAATATTATCTTATTATGAGATACTAGTTAATTTTGTTTTACACTCGTATATCAACCATATTAAATTCTGTAACTTATTGAAATAAAATTAAGAATATCAGAATTATGTAAGTGTTATAAAATGTAAAATACTATTCACAAGAGAGACATTAAATTCTTAGATTTGATGTATGATTTATGATCATTAATAAGTTATTAAAGTGGTAAATGACCACATCATTATAACGTAATTTATTGTCCAGACTAAATATATAGACTTTACTATACAATATAAGTAGTACTAGACTATAGCCGTTTAAATTTTACTACGTAATTAGTTATTCACGCATTAAATAACTATAATTCCATCATTTTTAGTTATATTTGTGTAACGATCTAGTCAGTCGTTTCGAGAGTTATAAACTCGATTCCTCTATTTCTGCTTCTTTTGTGCTTTACAGTTGTATTATGTCTTACAGGTTGGTTGGTTCGGGTCCAGAGTGAATTGAGACACTTAGGGGTCGTTTGGTAGAGTGCATAAGAATAATGCTGAATAAGATGTATTAGTAATTATGGTATTAGTTATGCTTGCATTAGTTATGCTACTATTAATTACACTGACATATTTCTAATCCATTGTTTGGTTTGATGTATTAAAGCATTGCACTATTTCTAAAAGAATTATTTGTTTACAAAAATACCCTCGTAACAGTCTATCACTTTATCTTTTTAAAAGAAACATATGTTGAAGAATGTTTGTATATGAAAAATGTTTAAAAATTTATTTGATTTGTCTACCTATATTGTAGTATAGAACTTAATATTTATTTATAAAAAAAATATGCTAAGTATTTATTTATTTACTAGGGATATATTTTATTTTTCACTTTCTTGGATTATTTGAAACTTGCATTATATAAAAAATATTGTAATCAAGTATAAATTTTGAAGGAAATTTTTGTCTTTAACTAAGTTAATCCATGCATTAAAGCCCATTGCATTGTTAATACCATGGTTTCTTATGCATTAGTTATGCATAGGATAATACTAAATATGGTGTATGTAATTACCCGACCGGCCGTTTTGAGAATTTAAGCTCCATTCGGTGGCATAAGGTCTTGAACAACTTCGTATTATGTATATCGACTTGCGTGCATGGTCGGGTTCAGTTACCGGATGATTCAGAGTCGAATTGGAAGAAGGAATGTTGTTTTGGAAGCTTAAACACTGAAGTTTTGACCGGAATTTTGACTTTTATGTAAACGGCTCCAGAACGAGTTATGGATGATATCAGCAGCTTCGTATGGTAATTTTGGGCTGAGGAGCGCGTCTGGAATCTATTTTCAAGGTCTGTGGTAGATTTAGGCTTGGATTGGCAAAAGTAAGATTTTCGGCAATTTCAATCGATAGGTGAAATCTTGATATAGGGCTCGGAATGGAATTCCGAGAGTGGATGTAGGTCCGTTGTGTCATTTGTGACCTGTGTGTAAAATTTGAGGTCATTCGGACTAGTTGTGATGTGTTTCGGCACCGGTTGTGGATTTTTGAAATTTTATAAGTTCTTAGGCTTGAATCCATGTGTATTTGGTAATTTTGAGGTTATGTGATGTGTTTTGGAGGCTCGACTAAGTTTGGACAAGGTATTAGGACTGGTTAGTAAGTTTGGTTGAGGTCCCGGGGGACTCGGGGATGTTTCGGATGCTCAACGGGTAATTTTTGGAACTTGAAAGCAGCTGAACCATTGTTGGTTCTGGTGTCTCGCACCTGCGGACGGGGAACCGCAGGTGCATACATGAAGGTGCGAAGGGGGCCATCGCAGATGCGGAATTGACCTGTGTCAGCAAGGCTCGCAGGTGCGGCAAGTGTACCGCAGATGTGGCCCAGTGACCGCAGGTGCGGTTCCAGCCCACTTAAGGATTTTTCACACCTGCGATGTATTTTCCGCAGGTACGGGACCGCAGGTGCGGTCTAAGGGGGCGCAGGTGCGGGATCGCTAGGCAAATTATACCAAGTTCGAGGACTTGAAATTCATATCTTTTAAAAATGATTTGGAGCTCGAGAGTAGGCAATTTTGAGTGATTTTTGAGGAGAAGATTCATAGGTAACAATTCCTAACCTTATTTCACTTGTATATCATTTATCTATAGCAATTTCTTCCATGCAATCAATGAATTTGGGTGAAAAATCATGAAAATGGGAAGAAGATTCCCCAAATTGAAATCCGAGAATTTGATGAGATTTTGACGTTGGTTTTCGATGATTCTTGTTCGAGTGGGTTCGCGAGTGAATGGGTGTTCTAAATTTGTAACTTTCACTCGATTCCGAGACGTGGGCCCGGGGGACTTTTTGGGCTATTTTCCTAATTTCGCGTATTAGCTTTGAACTTATTAGATATTTTGATTCCTTAAAGTGATATTTACATTACGCAATCGAATTGAATAGATTTGGTCCATTCGGAGTCGGATACTCGTGGCAAGAATGTGATTTCAAGTTTGGTCCGAGCGGTTGAGGTAAGTATCTTGCCTAACCTTGTGTGGGGGAACTACCCCTTAGGATTAAGTCTTCTATGTTGATTGTAGCCGGCGTACGCGAGGTGACGAGTGCGTACCCGGACTTATTTGCAACTAGGTTGGCCTTTTAGGATTTTAGGTCCTTATATTCCCTGTGTATGAAGGTGTATTTTTTATATCTGAGTTCCGATTACTAGTTCATCTCTTTCCGCTTAAATTAGAATTTCTTGATTAGTTTTCCTTTGTTGCTTATTTGATCGTAATTGACTTAATTGAAGACTTTATATTTTCTACCGTCGTCCTATATCTTCCTTCATAAACTGCCTATTTGACTAGAATTAGCATAGTCTCGCCCTATAATTGTTTAGCAGTGATTGGAATATCTATACCTGGTGTCAAGCATGCCCGTGAGTCGTACATTGTGATTTATATGATTTTTGCCTTAAGTGCTACTTAGGTTTAGTTGATTGTTTATGCGAGATTGGTTATAGTTGTTTCCTTTGCCAGGATGATTGGTTTTTTATTGATGACTTGAATATTGTGAATCGTTGCTATATTTGATTTGTTTTCCCCTCGTTATATCGTTTCACTTGTGCTTGGTATTCCATTCAGTGACTACTTCTTATGAGTGAGTTTTTACCATTCTTGTGATTCAAGTCTCTGTATTGATTTGTTCGTCGCACCTTGCATTCTGTCTTTTGTTGCTTTTGCGCCTGTTGTGGCAATGTGTGTTGTTCCTGTTGCATTCTGGTTGTTTTCTTCAGTTGGCCGCATTGCATATTTAAATTGGGACTACAAACGAGATTCCGGGAGCTTTCCCCCTGTACTGCATTGCATATTTAAATTGGGACTATGGACGAGATTCTGGGAGCTTTCCCCCTATCCTGCATTGCATATTTAAATTGGGACTAAGGACGGGATTCCGGGAGCTTTCCCCTGTACTGCATTGCATATTTAAATTGGGACTACGGACGGGATTCCGGGAGCTTTCCCCTTGTACTGCATTGCATATTTAAATTGGGACTACGGACGAGATTTCGGGAGCTTTCCCCCTGTACTGCATTGCATATTTAAATTGGGACTACGGACGAGATTTCGGGAGCTTTCCCCCTGTACTGCATTGCATATCCCCCTGTAAAGATATTTAGAGCGGCTATTCATTTATTCGGAGACACGAGATATATCTGCCGGCATTCGCAGATCCCGAGAGTCTTCTCTTATTTTCATAAATACTGTTTTATTATATTCAGAACAGTTACATTAATTCTTTCAGCCAAGTATTTGTAGTATTCCTTAGTAGTTCGTGAATTGTGACACCAGACTCTGGGGTAGTTCTAGGTTTATTTATATAATTAGTTCGTGGCTCAGTATAATTGATTGTTTATTATTTTATATTTGAAATTATTTATTGAAAGACATTAGATCAAGTTTAATTTAAAAAAAATTTTATCCTGCTTAAATGGTTAATTAAAGGAAATAGTTAAGCAAACTCTAACATTGGCTTGCCTAGCAAGTGTGTTGTTAGGCGCCATCAGAGCACTGGTTTCTTTGGTCTCACAATTCACGAACAAACTTGGTAGAGACTGAAGGATCGGTGCGGAGACGTTTGTGCTTATCTCTCAGAGGCTATGAAGTTAGGAAAAATTTCACTTCTATTCTACTCCATCGTGCGAATTTATTCTACCATTGATGATTGAACTTGCATACTCTTGTCCTCTCACAAATCTCGACAAATGCAAAGCGTCTAGAACCGGACAAGAGGTGAAGCCCCAATGATAGCTACGATTAGGGGAAGAGACAGAAGAAGAGCTCATTCTAAAGCTCGAACATCAGCACCTATTCTACAGTCTCAAATGGATCTAGACGCGGAGGTTCTAGCTCAGTCGGTACATGTTGGACTAATACCGATTCCAGAAGAATTTATAGCTACTCTTGTATTGCAAAACAAGGGAATAGTTAAAAGAAACGGGGTTGATTTGGATGAGCTGTGAAGTTTAACATTGTGGATTATCAGGCATTGTGACCTATGACTTTGTGTCGAGTGGGGAAGTCCACTGCCAAGGAATAGATTATGGGGTCATGTGTTATATCGGTTTTGTCTTGGAATGTATAAGGCCTGAGATTTTACAAGAGGTAAAGTTAGGACTTGCGATATGTCTGCCTCCTTAAAAATCATATACCTCAGTACCAAAGGAGTTATATAGACAATTTTAAATCTACACAAGGTCTACTCAGCGTGGAAGTCACGGTTGTTGATTTTGGGGTACTCTAGAGATAGTACAGTGGTTGACAAGCTTCTAGACTATATGGTTCGTGCCAAGGTTTATTTGTATAAAGCTCTACCTTTGGGGTCATTGTGCATCAATAAGGATAAGAGTTACCCCAAGGAATAACAAAGGATACATGAATAAGTGGGGTAGCTCAGCAGTGTCGAGTCAACATGGTAAAGGAGAAACTAGTCGTCGGGGGTCGAAGCAAGTCTATGAAGAGCACGACCAGTCATTGTAACACCAACTATTTGACTCAATTCTCATAATGCTTTTGAAAGAGTTTGTTTCTCGAACATTCCATTTTGTGTGACGCTTAGGTTTTGAACGATTGTATCAGGTCACCATGACAATGTCAGAACATGCCATCAGGTTTGACAAGTTAGCCTATCATACTCCTACTTTGGTTCATATAGCCAGAGAGTAAGTCTACAGACTCATTAAAGGACTCAAATATGATTGTAAAATCTTGTACGACTTAGGGCATCTTGGTACTTCATTTCGGCTAGTGATAGAAATTGTCCTAGACTTGGGAGAGTCCTATTTCATTAAAACACTCAGGCTACGTGCCCCATTGCAGTTACAACTCAACTACATGACCAACTACGAAAAAAAAAGGAATCGCAATGTCGAAAGTGGAGGTTAGATTCCTAGAGGTGGAGACCCAGCCTTGTCACGACCCAAAATCCATAAGGTCGTGATGGAACCGGACATCATTGTCAGGCAAGCCAATAATTAATTAATTGAAATAATTTCATGTTCTAACATTTATGAGAAGCATTTCATTTCACTTGATTACATGTTAACTAAATAAAATCGGTTAAGTAAAACAATGGTTTGAATATTACACTTTAGCAAATATATCCAACACATCCTAGAACCCAGTGTCACAAGTACATGAGCCATTTCTAAGAATTTTACAATTTCTACAAAGCTTGTCCGAAATACAAGTGGACAAGGAAATTAAAATAATGTAATACAGTATGAGGGAGACTCTGTCAGCTGCGGATCGCCTCCGGATGATGCAGCTCGCTAAGTCTCCAATCCTCTACATCGCTAAGGAAGTACATGTGAAATAAAATTCACAGCAAGTGTAGCATGAGTACAAAAATAACGTGTACTCAGTAAGTTGCCCGCCTAACCTCAGAGAGGTAGTGACGAGAGGTCAAATTAGACACTTGCTAAAGGTCAATTTAGAATATTCAAGTGTGACACTAAGCATGATTATCGTAGGAAATTTATTAAAATCAGGAATAAATATTATCAACTCCGTTCACATTTAACACTTTATATCTTCGTCATATTAATAACAATTAATCAACATGGGTGATTTAATCAGATAACAATTAATCAACATGAAGGAACAACTTCTTCCAAAATTTTTAATAACTTTAAATCTCTGTCATTTCAATTAACAACTTAAAATCCCAGGCCAGTAATCAGGAAAAATCATAGCAACTACGCAATAAATATTATGCGCAAGCAATACCGAGGGTCGAATGGCACGGACCAACAATAACAAACTATGCACTGCCAAGGGTCGAACGACTCGAACCATAGATGCATCTATCTGCCCTGCTCGCTAATCGATCATTCGACGCGGTTATAGATACAAATAATAAGGCTAGCCTACTCGCGAATCATACCTGCGACTCAGGTGCTCATATGTACACATATCCACATAATAAATCTGTATTTTTATCAAGAAAGAAGTTTTTCTCAGGAAAGTGGTAAAATTCTTCTTATAGGAACATGAAATATAGCTTTTAAATTCGTGTTTTGTAACTCATTTTCCAAGTTTAGTGATATTCAATAATATAAACCTACCAGGTATACAATTATCCACAGAGGAATCAATTCTCTTTCTAGATGATTAAGAAAATGAACTCTAGTCTTCTTCAGGTATTCAATTACGATTTCGATTATATTAGCGGTTTAATATTACAGGCAGGATCACAAGTACAACATGTAAGGCATGCTAGTGGGTCCTACACTACCCGGACATGGTATAATAGTAGCTACGCACGGACTCCCGTCACCTCGTGCGTACGTAGCCCCCGAAGATAATAGCACATACTTAATTAATTCACCTAGGGGGACAATTCCCCCTCACAAAGTTAGAAAGGAGACTTACCTCGCTCTGAAATTCCATAACCGGCTTCCAAGACCTTCGGACAACTCCAATGGACGCAACGCCCCAAAACTATTCAAATAACGGCAAACCAATGAAAATATACTCTAATATTTGCAACAATTCCAAATTATATAATTTCTCAATCCCACTTAGTGAAATGACCAAAATGCCTTCGGCCCCACATGCCCGAAATCCGAAATTTCTCGAAGATATATTCTACCCATAGCTTTACTAGTTCAAATATACAATTTACTCTACATTCCATGCTCAAATTCGTGGCAGAAATCCAAATTACCATTTCTAGGTTTTCTTCAATATTTTCCACAATTTTCATGTATAATTCCATGCAATAACCTTGTATTTAACTTAAAAACATGAAGGAGTTACTTCCTGTCACGACCCCAAATCTAAACCAGCCGTGATGGCGCCTATCGTGGAACTAGGCCGGCCAAAACTACACTCAAGTCGCAATAAGCTTCCATTTACATCTTTACTAAACTGATAACCAGTAAAGGTTTCTTTTAAACATTTTAAAAATATTTAAAGTTATACCGAATATTAAATACAACCCTCGAGATCCCAGAGTCACTGGTCATGAGCATTTACATAAAAATATACAACTCAATAGAAAATAAATTCTATAATAGTAAGCAGGAGAGAGAGAGGGACTGCAGACGCATGCAGCTACCTCGCAAACCTCCGATAAGTCTCTGGAACAGATACACAACTCACCCTGCCCTAACACCTGGATCTGCACACAATGTGCATGGAGTAATGTGAGTACACCAACTCAGTAGTAATGAAAATAAATCAGGTCTGAGCAGCAATAAACACATAAAAATCAATTCATCAATTCACAATAAGCACAGCCTTTCTTTCCAACAATGTATACGTTAAATCATCACGCTTAGAAGCCGATTCAGTAAAAATCATTTGGAAATATACTTGCCAATAGTTTCAACATAACTTTCAAGAAGTTTAGTGTAAAAATGCTGAAAATCATAAAAAGGGCCCTCGGGCAAAACATATTTCATAAGTTTAGAGTGAAAGTTGTAAAATCATAAGTAGCCCCTCGGGCAAAAACATGTATCATAATCAACCCCTCGGGCATGCCTCACAGTCACTCATAATCAGCCCCTCGGGCATACCTCATAGTCACTCATGATCAGCCCCTCGGGCATACCTCATAGTCACTCATGCCTCCCAATCACTCGTCACTCGGCACTCGCCACTCGCCACTCACCACTCGCCACTCGCACTCAGTAGGTACCTGTAAGGGTGGCTAACGGGTCGGGCTCGAGCCAAACAGGCCAAGTGGGCCGGGCTAAGCGGGTCCGAGCCAAATAGGCTATATGTGTGGAACCGACCCCCTACGGGCCTAAGCCCACATGAGACCGGGCTAATAGGGCCAGGCCAAACGGGCCTAAACGGGTCCGGACTATTTTAATTTTAATTTTTTTTTATGTAATTCAATTTCTTGTAAATATTGTATAAGTGTATCATATAAGTCTTATTCTAGAGTTACAAAATTTTTGTTATGTAATTATATTATATTATCTAAGATAATTTATTGTAAATTATATTATATAACTCTTAAATATGTATTGTAATTCAAGTGTAAACACAAATATTCAAGGAAATGCCTTATAAATTTTATTAATAACGAAATTTAAAAAAATGACAATATCTTTCTTAGTCTTCCTCCCCCCAATGGAATGAGCACAGCTAAGGTACTAATACCACCATTAAAAGGGAAAAAAACTAATCAAGATGTGCCAAAATATAAGTTACATATTAATCTACATAGTATCCCTAACAAATTTCATAAATCCTTCAAGGTTGGGAGGAACTTCCGTTGGTGGTGGCAGAAAAGAAGCTTGTTCATCACCGCTTCCGGGCGAAGCACTAGCAGCATCCTCCGCAAGTTCCGCTAGAATTTCTTCATAAGCTTCGTCTATATCCAGTTGTGATTCGGCAAGTCCAAAATTTCATCTTTCCGAACGGATCCAATCTCTGAAGAGTACTGATTTTTCCAAGCTCTCCCTCATAGACGCTCTATGATCACCGATTTGAAGTCTCGCTTGACTGAAATCGCTCTCCGATGCCATTGTTGAAGCTTGAATACTTAAAATATCTCGAGCCATCCTTGATAGAACCAGAAAGTGTTTTTCTTTATCCTTCCATCATTCCAAAACATTGAAGGTGCCATCTGGATTCTCTGATTCAAGTCCCTGCGACAAATAAACTTGAAGCTCATTTAGTTGTGAACTATCACCAATATTATCACCTTGAGAACCCCTAAACCCCGTCCAAGAACTAAGTGATTTTAGCCCCGCAGATCTTTTAGGAACCTGCGAGCTAGACGAGGTAGGAGTTGGAATATTTGGTCTAGCATGATCTAATGCTACTTGATAAGCATTATAAATTGTTTGAGCATTTATTTTAATTGACTCTTTTTCATCTTTAAGTGTACCATATTCCTCAACTGAAAGAGGTAAAGCATTATAAATTTGACTAAACCAATAGTGAGGACCTCCTAATTTCATGGTAGGGTTTAACATGGTTGCGATACCATAAATAAGGGGGATATGCAAAAAATATTTTTTAAACTTAATTTTCATATCATCAATAGCATTTTGGTAAACTACCCAACCCTCTGAAAATTGAGTAAATAATTCTGCAAGTGCTGAAATATAAACTAAACAGTTAGAAATAGTAGTATAATATTGCCCAGACAATTCATTTGTAGCAACATGAAAATGTTCTAAAAAATCTAGAAGAATTTTAACATTAGCCCAATCTTGATTTGTAAGGTGACCATCATCATCATCATCATCATCACTAACACGAGCATTATACGTTGCCATTATTGGGTTTCTATATTCATATGCAACAACTAAACTTTCATACAAGTAATTCTACCTAGACGGACAAGGTTTAGGAACCTTTCTTTCTCTAAGGCAAAATTCATCATATTTTTTATAATATTCTCTAGCTGTACTTCTACGGTTTGAATAAAAAAGCCAATGAAGAGCGAATTTAACCTTTAAAATTTCAGCATTTAAAGTTTTCAAACCATCACCGACGATTAAATGGTAAATATGACAAATACATCTAACATGGAAAATATTACTAAATGCAGGACTTAGGGTAGTTGTAAGATAGCCTATAGCATTAGTGTTACTAGAAGCATTATCCATTAAAACTCCCATTATTTTATCTTTAATGCAAAAATATCTACAAATATCATGAACTGTCTTAGCAATAAACTTACCTGTGTAACTTTAAGTAATTATTATATAAGCAATAATGCGCTTTTGCATTATGCATTACTCATTAACCCAATGAGTGGTAACAGTTAAATAATCACAGTCATTACCACTCTTACCAATATCAGTTGTAATAGAAATGCGATTACCAATATGAGTAAATAAATAGCGCAAATATTGTTCATATTCATGTTTATATTTATAAATATCATACTTTACGGTTGTGCGAGGCCATCCTTTATAAGTAGGATTAAAAATTCTTCTAATATAATAGATAAAGTAAGGGTTAGAGGGAAAATTATATGGTAAGAACATAACAGTAACCATTTTTGTCAATTCTTCACGATCTTTATTTGGATCGTAATATAAAATACCACCGGTAATAGTGTTAATTCCCGGTTGAACTAGATTTGACCAGGTGCTAAAGTTAACCTGAGTACCTACACTTGTCCCCTCTTGCTGAGCTTTCATTTGTTGAAATCTAATTTTAGCATCAGGGTGTTTCAATATGTTTCTACTCAAACTACCCGTACCGCCACGGTAGTCATTAAATTTATGACACATCAACACCCCACAAGTTTTACACTTAGCCTTATTTTGATCTCTTAGTTGAGTAAAAAAATGCCAAACAAGAGATGTTTCGGCCCGTTTAGCACGTTGTCTATTAAAAGTAGGGGTTACTACAGGAGGGTCAACCGGGGCATCATTTGGATTATTATCAGTTTGGTTAACAAGAGGACTAGTAGGTGTATCATCTAAATCGGGTTGAGTTTCATCTAAATCATCATTTTCCTCATCATTTACATCGATAGTCGGATTAACATAAAGAGCATTCATATATTCATCATTTAATTATGAACCTGGTGTAAGATCATGTAAAAACTGACTATCAGTAAATTGAAAACAAGGGTTATCACTATCAAGAATAATAGGTGGGGGAGGACAGGTAACAGATCTACGTCGGGGAGTCGGGGGAGAAGTAGTAGCTTGGCCACTAGATTCACCGACTTTAGATTTTCCCTTACCACTAAACATTTTTTTTCAAAGAAAAGGTCATATTAATTATAATTATACAAACTAAAACAAACAAAACTATAATATTAACACTTAGGAGTTGGAACCAGTTTACCGAATTGACGAACAACTTCTTGAAAATTGTATAATGTGGAAGACTTGAAGACTTGAAGACTTGAATACTTCCATTCACCAACTTTACAATTTTTCACAATTTGCAATAATAAAGTAAGCAATAGTAGAAGAAAATTAGAGAGAGATTGATGATTTTGTGAGTAAAAATGAAAGAATGAGGGGGTATTTATAGTTGAGAAAAGGGAAAAATGTAATTATAAACAGTTTGGGGTTAAAATAAAGTTTGGGGGCCAAATGGCTAATTTTTAAACATGCCAAATGGCTCTTTTGAGGCTCCAACGGCTAGATTTTAAAAATCTGGCCGTTGGCCAATTTTTTTATTTTATTTTATTTTTTTAATTTTTACTATTGGGCCCGCTTGGCCCAACCCTGGCCCGGCCCAGGCCCGCCTGCTGGGCCCGGGCTAAACGGGCCTGGGCTCACGGGTCCAACCCTTAGAAACGGCCCCCCACGGGCCTAAAGCCCGCCAAGCCTGGACCCCCCACGGTCGGCCCGTTTAGCCCGCTAGCCCGTATAGCCCGCGGGCCCGGCCCACCTGCCACCCTTAGGTACCTGCGCTCACTGGGGGTGTATACAGACTCCGGAGGGGCTCCTTCAACCGAAGCGCTAATATCAAGCCACCTCGTGGCGTATCATATCCTCATAATCAGGCACTCGGCCTCACTCAGTCAGAACCTCTCAAAAGCCCCTCGGGCGTATCAGTAAAAATGGGGTAATCGACCCAAAACATCATTTTTATATCTTAAATAGTGTAAACCAGACTGAGTTTCGAAAACAGTAAGCACAATGTGACTGAGTGTAAATCATCAATAAACAGTGAGGAAAGAGCAGTAAAAAGCCCCCAAGGGGTATAAACAAGTCGGCACGAGGCCCCAAACATGGTGTATAGCCTAAATATAGCAATAGTCTTTAGAACACAGTTTAACATATGATTTAGAGTAAAATACGCAACTCAATAGTTGTCGCAGAGAGGACCAAGTCGAATCCAAAAATCAGTGCGCGCCACAGAGCCACAACACTAATCCGCGATGTTCTTGCCCCTCAAATTGGCTTCCGATTGCTCCGAATCTATCCAAAACCAGTTTAACATCATCAATATATGCTAAAGGAACACAACCCGATCGAAAACTATCAATTTATACAAATAAATCTCGAAATTCGGCCAAGCCCGAGCCCCGGGCTTACGTCTCAGAATTCGATAAAATTTACATCACTACAAAACTCGTCCTCCCATGATTCTACACGTACCAAGAACACCACAATCAGACCATAATTTCCTACCCAAATCGCCAAAAGAATTTTCCAAACCTCCTCCCATCTACTTTAATCCTTCAATTTACAAGCCTAATCCGAACAAAATAGCATAGAAACGACTTTTATAATCCGGGAACTTACCTCAACTGACCCTCAAATTCTTTCTTCAATTTGCACTCATATAAGCTCCAACTGCATGCAACAATGGTAGAATAACAAAAATTTCGCGGAGGCACTCTTTTATACTATTCTGCCCAGTTAATCCGCACATGCGCACCTGCGGACCCGCACCTGCGGTCCCAGGTGCGCACCTGTGAATCCCACTAACAGACCAAACTATCGCACCTGCGATCTCTTCTCCGCACCTACGGCTTCGCAGGCGCGACCAACTCTTCGCACTTGCGGACTCCTCCTGCCTAGCCTCCTTGTGCACCTGCGCATGGACCTTCGCACCTACGGTGTCGCACCTGCGGCTGCCCATCCGCAAGTGCGTCCACACCAACAACTTTACACCAGCAGCCATTTGCTGCAAATTTCCCAAGTTCAAACCCCCGCCAACCATCCGAAATCAATCTCGGGCCCCTCGGGGCCTCGACCAAACATACCAACACACCCCATAGCATCATTTAAACTTAGTCAAGCCTTCGAAACACCAAAAACAACACGAAAACAAAAAAATTACATCAAATTCAAACTTATGAACTTTGAAACTTCTAAATCTCGCCAATGATGCCGAAACCAGCCAAAACACATCCGATTGACCTGAAATTTTGTACACATATCCAAAATGACATTACGAACCTGTTCCAACTTCCGAAATTCCATTCCGCCCGATAGCCTATTTTCCACTGCCGACCAGAAATCGCCAAAAACTAACTTTCGCCAATTCAAGCCTAATTCTACTTTGGACATCAAAACTACATTTCGAACACACTGTTGGGTCCCAAATCACCTAACGAAGCTATCTGAGCCCTAAAATCCGCATTCCGGGGTCGTTTACCAATAAGTGTCTCATTTCTCACCATGACCACTCTGAACACGAACCAACCGACCCAACACACATAAATGAAGTTGAATCACATATAATGAAGCAGAAATGGGGGAAACGGGGCTAAACTCTCGGAACGACCTGCCGGGTCGTTACATCCTCTCCCACTTAAACATGCGTTCGTCCTCGAACAGGCTAAGAGTTGTTCTTCAACACCATCAAACTGCTACGCAGATTACCATGCACATACCCGGGGGTGATCCCATGTCACCCTATCCCATATAGGTCCAATAGCACAACACCGTTGAAATTTCGAAATCTAATCCTGACCCATAAACCTTAGAACCAAATTCCCACTTCTGAAATAATATATAAGATCAAAATTCCATAACTATAAACTGAACAAGTCTGAACATGCTGAATCAAGCCATATACGCACCCCAGATGAAATCACATAATACACCGCGTGACTCAAACACTCATAGCGATAACTCTTAACCACAATAATTGCTCAGAACAACCCAATACTGGTACATAACTTCTTATCAAGAAATGCCTCGCTCTAACACTTCCATATACTACCAATGATGAAGGAAACACGTAGAAACTAACAACCCTTCGTCCGATCAGTCGGACATGAAGTTCCCCCTTCCCAAACAGGAATTATAGTTGATTTCTAAGCCGACTCCCAATATTTATCCTTCCAACTATGTTGTAGACAATTCTAAAAATATTGATTCTAGGTCCAATGACCTTTTCTCGTCCATCACGACCACTCTGATGACATGACACATCGATACAATTCGAAGCCAAAACCTGTGCAACTCGTGCACTTAATAGCAACATCCCATGTAATCAAATTATATAAAAGATCCACACGAGAGGACTATCCTGCCATTAACAATTACCACCGTATCATACTAACAGCCTGGCACACACCGTAGAAATCAAAACACACAAATCCAATACCAAAGGTCATAACCCTACAAAACTCTACTACACTGCGCGATCTCATCCAAACACTGGTCCACTTGAAATATTTCAAGACACCTTGCCCAAAATCAATAACCATTCGAAATTCGACATCAAGTACTCAAAGTGCATTTCCATAACCACGGGGGAAACCAGACGATACCATGCCACTCGAATCAGAAGGTACATAACCAACGGCTCTCTACCTCACAATACCCATTTACTTACCTTACTCAAATCTAGCTATAAAGCCCAATTAGAACCGCACCATATGTGCATATAACCAATAATAACCACTCCTCACAACACCGAAGGGTAACTCATAGATCACTCCAGAACATGAATAAACTCAATCACAATCGAATGGTACATTCCTCAATAATAGTAATTCAGAGCCAACAATTCCGACCCGGTGTAGAACACACACCCATATTAGCCTACCAATAACCCTAATTTAAATCTTGTCACCCACAACAGATAGATAACTTACCGAAAAGTTCACAATGAGGAATCATGGTACATACTAACATCTGACTAGCTCTACACGCATCTTCACAGTTCACTACCACAAATAACCTGTTTATGAGAACTCTCAGTCTCGAAGTCCATGAAGCGCACGGATTACTATATCTGATCTCAACTCCACCGCTCGAATACATGACACATCCCAAATACTCAATCATTCCATGAGGGATACCCCTATGATTCTTCCATGTTACCAAGCAACCTGGAATATCAACAGTCGATCCAACAAGAGAGCGCCGCAATATCAATGAAGTACCCTTAACTCCACACATGACCTTTCAAAAATGTATACCCTCATCAAGCCACCCCACAGTGATATCATCTACCAAGTCATCTAAAACTGACCATGCTGCCTAAGAAATTTGTTTTGACCTTCCTTCCAGAACTGAACCGCGACCTCACACATGAAAATCTCAACTCTACCCACATACCGCATACGCCATGCCATCCCAGGGAAATTATGGGATCTTCTTGATCCCT
Organism: Nicotiana knightiana; assembly: GCA_005239525.1. NCBI lineage: Eukaryota > Viridiplantae > Streptophyta > Magnoliopsida > Solanales > Solanaceae > Nicotiana > Nicotiana knightiana. The sequence goes on along the minus strand of ML433702.1, from coordinate 28,216 downwards.
TCCGGGCCACCGGCAACTACGTACCCAACTAGCCATGAACTTCCATTTGATCCCTTTATAAGCAAATTCACTACACGTCACCCGCACCTCATGCCAGAAGAAAATATGCACCCTTAACAGTGGTAGAAACCATCAGGAACTATCCCAAATCCAATTTGTGCAACACCAAACCATCAGGACTGAATCCTTCTAACTCAACCAAGCTACGCAGGCCACCAAAAATCCAAGAGCATTGCTAAGAAACACCCGTAAAACTCGTCACCTCCTGAACACCCGAAGAACTAATTGTACCCCTTACCATGTCGATCCGACCTACTACCAATTTGCCCTATTTACCCAAGTTTCTTCTGACATACCTTCAAATTGATACTTCTCCCAGCCGTAATACCACAATTTTCAACCTAGACTCACCACACGCGACCCAAGCACAAAACCATACCGTCTAAGGCTCATAAGCCGCCGAATACTCTCTTAATATCCCCAAAAGTACCACATTCAAAATACTTACCCTGAAGAAACTTCATGCGAATCTAAAGCCATTACCTTCACCTTTCGGATACTGATATGTAGAATCCTTGATGATGTAGAAATACCACAAGTCTTGACACCCTCCAACGTAAATCTCAATCACACTGACCAATTAGACAGAATCGACCTGACCCGTTTTCACACGAACATACTAGGAAAGTAATCCACTAACTTGAAGCCACAAGCAAATTCATACACTGCACACGCTACACCTTTTACAATTTCCACTAAATCATTCAATAGAACCCAATTACCCAATATAGTACATTACAGCCTATATCGAAGAAATTTTCATTACTCGTGTCAATCCCAGACCCCACATCTGCAGGTCATAACTGATCCAACAATATACCTCGAACTGAAACCAATACCACACATAATCGTGCAATCAACTTATCATTAACAGACTCCCCTATTTGGCTCAAAGCCAACGATCGAGACAAACAATAACTCACAATGCCTATAATAACACCACCCGTCTAACAACTCAAGTCATTTTCAAATCTCGCATTCACCATTCTAACAGTCATGCCAACTTCCACAAGTGATCTAAACTCCAATTACAACATATATCATTTACTGGTAGAAGAGAATTTATTACAGAACTACTTAGGGATCACACACCCTAGGACAATCCCCAGGAGATACCCCTGCCCGCTAGCCTCAAACATAATATCTCTCTATACACTTTCGAAGACCATAACTATCACGCAATCGCTACACCCTTCTGCATCTAAACACAAACAACGCCTAACCCGAGGCATCACAATACACGGTAAAAACCTGAAGCTGATGGCAAAACTAAAACTGGAGCGGTGGTCACAGAAATCTTGAGCTTCTGGAAGCTCTACCCACACATATCTGACCACATGGATACCCTTACTGGACACCACGTGTCCCAAAAATGCTACTGAACCGAGCTAAAATTCACACTCGGATAATTTTGCATAGAGCCTTTCCTCCCTGAATCCTTATAAGGCCATCCTCAAATATTGAGTATGCTACTCCTGGATACGCGAATATGCCAGGACGCCATCAATGAATACAATAACAAGGAGCGCTAATACGGCTGGAATACACCGTTAATCTAATACATGAACGCTACTGGGGAAGTGATCAGCTCAAAAGACATCACCAGGAACTCATAACCCAACAGAAAGATCCACTTCACTCCACAACTACACAACATGAGAGGTCTTCCAATACACTCACAACTCGAAGCCATATACCAAACCAAGACAGAAATCAAACATTCAATAGTTCTTGCCACATTTCTAGCCAGCCATTTTGTCACAGTCAACAACCTGAACGCAGCCAACCATCAAATCACACTCACCACATAGCCATCTAGTCACCAATTCTCATTAATAAGAACACAAGCGGACATATAAGTCCCCGAATGCACGGCTCACACAATTAAAACCTCAACACTCAAGACACAGAATGAATCCGGCCTCAAGTCCTCCAGACTGGCCCTTTACCAACTTGCCAAAATCACATCTCATCCATGAAAGTCACATCCCGTCGATGCACAGCTGATACCAAGTGCTCTCGGGCGCGTTCGAATACATGGAAGGAATTCAAGAGTTACGCTCTTCGTTGAAATAAATGGGTTCGCACGACAAGAATTCAAGAATGTGAGATTTTCCTAAGGGTTCCGCAACCTCTCGAAGATAAGTACACATGTCTCTGTACCGATCCACAAGACTCTACTAAACCTGCTCATGACCGGTGAGTCCTATGTAACCTACCGCTCTGATACCAACTTATCACGACCCCAAATCTAAACCAGTCGTGATGGCGCCTATCGTGGAACTAGTCTAGCCAAAAACTACACTCAAGTCGCAATAAGCTTCCATTTACATCTTTACTAAACTGATAACACGTAAAGGTTTCTTTTAAATATTTTTAAAATAGTTAAAGTTATACCAAATATTAAATACAACCCCCGATATCCCAGAGTCACTGGTCATGAGCATCTACAGAAAAATATACAACTCAAAAGTAAATAAATTCTATAATAGTAAGCAGGAGAGAGAGAGAGGGACTGCGGACGCATGCAGCTACCTCGCAAACCTCCGATAAATCTCTGGAACAGATACACAGCTCACCCTGCCCTAACACCTGGATATGCACACAAGGTGCAGGGAGTAATGTGAGTATACCAACTCAGTAGTAATGAAAATAAATCAGGTCTGAGCAGCAAGAAACACATAAAAATCAATTCATCAATTCACAATAAGCACAACCTTTCTTTCCAACAATGTATACGTTAAATCGTCACGCTTAAAACCCGATTTCAGTAAAAATCATTCGGAAATATACTTGCCAATAGTTTCAATATAACTTTCAAGAAGTTTAGTGTAAAAATGCAGAAAATCATAAAAAGGCCCCTCGGGAAAAACCTATTTCATAAGTTCATAGTGAAAGTTGTAAAATCATAATTAGCCCCTCGGGCAAAAACATGTATCATAATCAGCCCCCCGGGCATGCCGCACAGTCACTCATAATCAGCCCCTCGGGCATACCTCACAGTCACTCATGATCAGCCCCTCAGGCATACCTCATAGTCACTCATGCCTCCCAATCACTCGTCACTCGGCACTCCCCACTCGTCACTCGCACTCAGTAGGTACCTGCGCTAACTGGGGATGTGTACAGACTCCGGAGGGGCTCCTGCAGCCCAAGCACTAATATGAAGCCACCTCATGGCATATCATATCCTCACAATCAGGCCCTCGGCCTCACTCAGTCAGAACCTCTCAAAATCCCCTCGGGCAAATCAGTAAAAACGGGGTACTCGACCCAAAACATCATTTTTATATCTTAAAATAGTGTAAACCAGGCTGAGTTTCGAAAACAGTAAGCACAATGTGACTGAGTGTAAATCATCAGTAAACAGTGAGGAAATAGTAGTAAAACGCCCCCAAGGGGTATAAACAAGTCGGCACGAGGCCCCAAACATGGCGTATAGTCCAAATATAGCAAAAGTCTTTAGAACACAGTTTAACATATGATTCAGAGTAAAATACGCAACTCAATAGTTGCCGTGGAGAGGAACAAGTCGAATCCAAAAATTAGTGCGCGCCACATACTCGTCATCTGACATGTGCGCCATTCTAAAAGCAGTGATAAATATAAAGTCCGGGATTTCATACCCTCAGGACAAGATTTATAGCCATTACTTACCTCCACCGGGCCACAACACTAATCCACAATGTTCTTGCCCCTAAAATTTGCTACTGGTTGCTTCGAATCTAACCAAAACCAGTTTAACATCATAAATATATGCTAAAGGAACAGAACCCAATCGAAAACTATCAATTTATACAAAAAAATCTCGAAATTTGACCAAACCCGAGCCCCAGGCCCACGTCCCAGAATTTGATAAAATTTACATCTCTACAAAACTCGTCCTCCCACGATTCTACACATACCAAGAACACCATAATCGGATCACAATTGCCTACCCAAATCGCCAAAAGAATTTTCCAAACCTCCTCCCATTTTTTCCAAACTTTTTCTACTTTAATCCTTCAATTTAAAAGCCTAATCCGAACAAAATAGCATAGAAACGATTTTTATAATCCGGTAACTTACCTCCACTGAAGACCCTCGAATTCTTTCTTCAATTTGCCCTCAAATAAGCTCCAACTGCATGCAACAATGGTAGGATAACCAAAATTTCGCGGAGGCACTCTTTTGTACTGTTCTGCCTAGTTACCAATAAGTCAACTTCTGGTTGACTTTTTCACTATTGAACCAAGTTAAGAGACTAAGTGTCTCATTTCTCACCACAACCACTCCGAACCCGAACCAACCGACCCAACACACATAAATGAAGTTGAATCACATATAATGAAGCAGAAATGGGGGAAACTGGGGAAATGGGGCTAAACTCTCGGAACGACCGGCTGGGTCGTTACACTTACCTTGTGAATCCTAACGAAAACCCTCTCTTGAAGCTCCTCCAAAATCGACCAAACCAAAGAAGAAATGAAGAAATGGCCAACAGTTCTCGGTTTTAAAACATTCTGCCCAGGCCATTTTTTGCATCTGTGATCCAACACTCGCACCTGCGATTTCGCAGGTGCGTCCAAACCTCCACACCTGCGACTTTTCTCAGCTCGATCCAACTTCGCACCTCCGCCCCATAACCGGCACCTGCGACCTCGCAGGTGCACAAATACCATCGCACATGCGCTCCCAGCCGGACCATCAATTCTTCGCACTTGCGGTGCCATAGCCGCACCTGGGCCAAATCCTCGCAGGTGCGGTCACACCAGATGACAACAAATTTTAGCCTTCTTCAAACTCTCAACTTGATCCGTTAACCACCCGGAATCCACCCGAGGCCCCGGGGACCCTGTCCAATTATACCAATCTGTTCCAAAACATAATGCGGACTTGCTCGAGGCCTCAAATCACATCAAAAAACATCGAAACCACGAATAGCACCGAAATCCCAACTTTATGAACTTAGAAATTTCCAACTTCTACATCCGATGCCGAAACCTATCAAATCATGGCCGATTGATCCCAAATTTTGCACACAAGTCATATTCGACATTACGGACCTGCTCCAACTTCCGGAATTGCATTCCGAGCTCGATATCAAAATTTCCACTTCCGGTCGGATTTCTCAAAATCCTTCAAATTTCTATCTTTAGCCAAATGACTTCAAAATGACCTACGGACATCCAAATTCACTTCCGATTGCACTCCTAACTCAGAATCACCATACGAAGCTATTCCCATACTCGGAATCCTAAACGGACATCAACATCACTGAAATGCGCTTCAAGCCAAACTTAGTAAATTCTTTCAAAAATGCTGACTTCCATATTATACGCCGAAACGCTCCCGGGTTATCCAAAACCTTATCCGGGCATACGCCTAAGTCTGAAATCATCATACGAACCTGCTAGAACCTTCAAATCCTAATTCGGAGGTCGTTTACTCAAAATTCCAATCTTAGTTGATTCTTCCAACTTAAAGCTTCTGAAAAGAGAATTTTCTTTCCTAATCAACTCTAAACTTACCGAAATTCAATTCCGACCACACTTACAAGTCATAAAACCTGAAATGGAGCTGCTCACGGCCTCAAACCACTGAACGACGCGCTAGAGCTCAAAATGACTGGTCGGGTCGTTACATTCTCCCCACTTAAATAGACGATCGTCCTCGAACGTGCTATGAACTACTGTTGAGTTATCTGAAATCACTGTTTAACACCTCGTGCACCTGCCAGAAATTTTCTCTACCGGGCCTAGCTCCAATATATAAACATCGTACCAACCACCGCACGATATATCAGAACATGACCGCACACCTTTGATGAATTAGAACCATGCACCGCAAAATTCATCATCTAACCACAATTACGCTCCCTGAACCTTAATAGCCAAAACTTCACGAATCTGGTGCTCCCGATGCACCTCATAACAAATATACATACACACTGCTATAATGCTGATGATACTACTACAACGGAGGAAATGTGAAGAAATTCATACCCAACTACAGAGTTAACAAATCATTGAATATATCATCTGGACTAGAATCATCACCTCATTATGAACCTGAATAATTGTATTTGTTCTTTTACTATACACTTAACATAACCTTATCGCACTGATCCCTGATCCGATAATCTCGTCTCACCCAGTACGAACTGCTCAAACAACAAATCACCCAAAACATGACAAACAGCCTCACATGATACCACATCACGCCAATAGGCCATAACTCGAACATGATAATAAGAAACGAGTCAGGAAGGGACTATTCAACTCACGCAACTAATATGAACTTTTCTCAGAAAATAGGAAGTAGAACATAAGAAAGAATAAATATAGGAACCTTACTCATCATCACACTATTGCGGCGTGCAACCCGATCCGAATATAATACCCGTGGCGACGTGCCACCCGATCCACACATAAAATTTACATAAGAAGATATATATACGGAGCTGATTTGCTCACTATTACAAATTACTGAATATCGATCATAAGCACGCTAAGTGCATAATACCATCCTGGGGAGACTGATAAAGACGTATGCTACAAAACTCAAGCACAACTGGGGTGCGATATATATATACACTCTGGATCTCAAGAGTTGTCCTGCTCACATAACATCATCACTACGCGGAGATCTCAACTCATAAGAACTTATCAAGTCGTTTCACAACTCACGCGGCACAATCATATTATCACATGAATTTGACGAAGACAAAACAACATTTATTGTTCTAATACCTTTTCATGAAAAACGCTCCACTTAAATGAACATGCTTGGCTCCTATGGACCCCATAATCACTTGTAATTCATCTACAAACATCGAGTCTACCTTGCTCGCACCAAACTAAGCTAATAGCTTTACTTGGGTCAACATTAACCCACTTTCTCTCATAATACACGAGAACAACCATCATAGCCGGGACAAACACCCCACATTCCACAACCAAATGAACTGAACTCCGTTCAGGCATGAATTCTCAAATAAACAATACTGCACTTCTTTATACTCAGTCCAAATCTCCAATCCATCAAGTGACTACATGTCACACTTATACCATCTTTTTGCGGTCATGTTTCCACGACCTTCCACACAGGGTAGCAAGTCTGCATATCCACCACTAGACATACTACGCTGTAAGACAAATCAAGAACCCATAACCAGGGTACAAAACCTCTTCCACCGAATGTCAATCTCAGGTGACATTGAAGATAACACCAGCTTACTCTGAACTTTCAAATCACTTTTTCTTTCTCTTCCGAGCTCGTGACATCCTTATTAACACCTAACCGCAATCTCGATTCTTACTCCCAATTACATACTGCTTACCGCACCTAACATGCCAATATGAGGTAGCGCAAGAATTCCATCATAACTTCTAAACCACCAATAGGGTGAACACCTCATCATATAGAAACCTTTTACTTAACTCAATTCAAGAGTACCATCTCAACACACGAATGAATTCCCACAATCACCCAACATGCAAATCCTTAAGTAGTAGTCTATACCACTATAACCCTTTTGTGATCCTCCTATACCTGACAGGTTATAATACTTGAATGCTTCCAAATAAAAATCTATTACGACGGCCGACAAGCCCCGCACACACCGGCACAAACCACATGCATAACTTAATCACACCGAAGGAACTGATCACTGCCGTAAATGTGCCATTTCAACCATGGCTAATCAATTTATTTTCTTTTAATCATCTTCAATTGCCTTAGGAATAATAGCAACTTCCTTCAGCTCATAGAAAACTCAACCCTCACTCATCCAGAGTGACCTTGATTCACGAGACTATGCTGCCCAAATCCCGTAACCCGTCCCATACCCTCCTGATAATCATTCTACAATTCGGAGTTTATTTCTCTCACTCCTCTAATACTATCATGCATGATGAAACATATCATATAACATTCCAACCATCTTTCTTTTTCTCGGAAATTACTCTCCAAAGCTCGATTTTCGATCATACTGCTACCTGAAACCCTTAAATTTCGTGTTCTTAACTTTTGAATTCACCAGGACCGCTATTGAGAGTCACCCATTCTGACTGGTCCCGAATACAATCTACTCCAAGGCTCTCCTAGCACATGAACACCCCTTTCAATGAAACATGTGACTGAGTCACTACCCTAACAACTCACCTATGCCTTAAGCAAAATTTTGAATCTTCCAAAGCCTAACCCTGGCCCGACAGGGTCAACTTTTGCACACATTCATCAAATCCCACGCACAATCACCATTTTACTCCTTTCCCTTAACTGTAATAACTTGCCAACACGCCGACAATCCACAACCCTATGATAACACAATCCTGCAACCCAACTGCAGATGGTGGGACTCCCCCACTTAGCCCGAAGCTACTCTTTGCACCACTCTAGACCCTGCCGAGATCCTTTCTCCTTTGATAACACAATCTTGCTCAACCAATCCGTCCAATTCTTCCGAATTCTCTTGTTAGCACTCCCTAAATACTCAAATTCTCTAGCATCATTCACACATTCTGCCTCCTACCGAATAGCCACTAGAACCCCTCACAAAGACCTGCCAACCATGCCACCACTAACCTATTCACAGGAGATAACCCACATGTGCAAATCACCCGCGGACACCTTCCAACGACGCTGAAATGCACGCTCTTTGCGACTTCAATACCCCATCCTACGCCCTGCTTCATTTACCAAATTTACTAGTCCTCCGCTCCTCATGGACATCTATTAAATTCGCGACAATATCTTCAAATTCCAAGCTATGTTGCCGCTCCCCCGCTTTGCGACTGCTCGACTTTCGCTTCTTACACCTGACCTCCTATCTGGTACTGAACCACCGCACCTCACGGTCTCTGCCAACCACATTCTTCAATACTTCTTCTCAATACTCTGACCCCACACAACCGAAGAAACCATAGTACCGACAAACTTAACACATCCCATTCGATCAATGACGACGACTTCACGTCACAGGTGCATATCCCACCTCACTTGAAGACACCAAGTCTTACTACTTTATCAACCCCAACCGGACCATTCATAACCCAAATGCCTTTCCTCTGCCGGAACTAAAATACCAAAATCTTGAAATCACACTCTGAGAAGACCTCCCTTTAAACCATTCATCACCCCCAACATATGGGCAAACATTCTATCATCATATCAACATCGCGTGATAACCAGTCGCAAGCATCATCACTACCTGAGCATAGTCTTAAGGCTCTCAGAAACACAGCTACTGAGCTGAAACAACATAATATTCTTTTGCAGGGCTATAACAATAGCCCCAACCAATTATACATGGAAACATCTCGAAATACATTTGTAGCACCATTTCCAATCCTCAAATTTCCTGATTCATAGCAAGCGCTTCGCGACGCATAAGATTGAGTAGGAATGAACACAGGCATAAGCCTCAAAGGAATCGAATCGCACGATGAAGAATCGAATCGCACGATGAGGAATCGAGAAGGGAAGTAGTCCTAACAGCCCTGTAGCCTCTCGAAGATAAGTACAGACATCTCTGTACCGATCCGCAAGACTCTACTAGACTTGATCATGACTCGTGCGACCTAAGGGAACCTAGAGCTCTGATACCATGTTGTCACGACCCAAAATCCATAAGGTCGTGATGGCGCCGGACATCATTGTCAGGCAAAACAATCATAATTAATTGAAATAATTTCCTGTTCTAACATTTATGAAAAGCATTTCCTTTCACTTGATTACATGTTAACTAAATAAAATCGGTTAAGTAAAACAATGGTTTGAATATTATACTTTATAAAATATATCTCAACACATCCCAGAACTAGGTGTCACAAGTACATGGGAAATTTCTAAGAATTTTACAATTTCTACAAAGCTTGTCTGAAATACAAGTGGACAAGGGAATTAAAATAATGTAATACAGTATGAGGGAGACTCTGTCAGCTACAGATCGCTTCCGGATGATGCAGCTCGCCTAAGTCTCCAATACTCCACATCGCAATGAAAGTACTTGTGAAATAAAATGCACATCAAGTGTAGCATGAGTAAAAAAACAACGTGTACTCAGTAAGTAGCCCGCCTAACCTCAGAGAGGTAGTGACGAGAGGTCAAATTAGACACTTGCTAAAGGTCAAATTAGTGACGAGAGGTCAAGTGTGACACTAAGCATGATTATCATAGGCAATTTACTAAAATCAGGAATAAATATTATCAACTTCGTTCACATTTAACACTTTATATCTTCGTCATATTAATAATAATTAATCAACATGGGTGATTTAATCAGATAACAATTAATCAACGGGAAGGAACAAATTCTTCCAAAATTTTTAATAACTTTAAATCTCTGTTATTTCAATTGACAACATAAAATCCCAGGCCAGTAATCAGGAAAAAATCATAGCAATTACGCAATAAATATCATGCGCAAGAAATGCCGAGGTTCGAACAGCGTGGACCAACAATAATAAATTGTGCACTGCCGAGGGTCGAACGACTCAAACCATAGATGCATCTATCTGCCCCGCTCGCGAATCAATCATGCGACGCAGTTATACATACAAATAATAAGACTAGCCTGCTCGCAAATCATACCTGTAACTCAGGTGCTCGTTATATTGGTAAAAAAGAGTTTCACATGTAAGCCAGCTTTTGACAACTCAGCCAGTCACGTGGACAAAGGAAAATGCCACAGCTGGATGTGATTCTTTGAATAGGTATGGAACAAAGAGGCACGATTCAGTAAACCCTCGAGCTTATCAGCCACGGGAAACCCAACCTGATCAAAATAGGGGAGAGGCGCAGTCAGAATGAATCTAGACAAAGCTATGGATAGATTCAAAGACCCAGAATTGATTACTCGAGCATTATGTAACCGTACACCAATTACCGTTATCATTTGTATCGCCTCATTAATGTCATAATTAGTCATTAATGAGCAGTCATAGCAAGAGTTGTACGTTATAAGAATATCCTATATAAGGGAGGGGAATACAATTTGTAAAGGCATCTGATTCTCGAATATAATTGACTTTGCTTTTCTATATTTCTGCAATATTGTATGTTATTCATTTTTCTCTATTTCCTTGATTATCAGCAACCCATGTTCATCTTAAAAATAGCTTTAGTCAAAGGTTCTAATTCTTTGGTTAAACAAATTGGTTCCATTACTGGGAATCTGATAATCTTTGTTTGCTTTTCAAGTGATATCCTCTGAACTATGTCAAACTCCAACGACAACAACAAGCAAAGGAGTGGAACCCCCAGTTCCATCGCCTTCAGGAACCCCACGTGGTTCAAGGGAACCATCCCCAGAAAGATCCAATAACAACAATGGTGATAATGATCAAACTGTGGAACAAGATCGTGTAAAGCAAATGATTGCAGAGTATGTGAGCCAAGCTTTGCAAGAATTTGCGAGATTCTTGTTGATAGATATTCTCAACAACCTTGGAATCCAAGTGCGACACCCTTGCCTATACCCAAGAAGTTTAAAATGCCTGACATTCCCGAATATGATGGAACAACTGACCCACGTGACAATGTGACTGCTTTCACTACTAGGGTAAAAGGCATTGACTTAACAAAACAAGAGATTGAATTTGTCATTGTCAAATAATTTAGGGAAACACTTACCAAAGGGGCCCTAACCTGGTATTCTCTTCTCCCTGAAAATTCTATTGACTCTTTTGCTGAGCTTGCAGATTCGTTTATAAAAGCACACTCTGCTGCACAAAAAGTAGAGAAGAGAATAGAAGACATATTCAAAATACAACAAGGAGACACGGAACTACTCCGTGAGTTTGTAGACAGGTTTCAACGAGAAAGAATGCAGTTACCCAGAGTGCCAGATAATTGGCCAGCCATGGCATTTGCAAGCAACCTAAACGATAAAATCTCAGAAGCCACGAGACTACTTAAGGAAATTCTAAAAGAATTCCCCGTTACAACATGGAACGATATATATAACAGGTACAGTACTAAACTCAGAATAGAAGAAGATATCATTGCTCGTTCGAGAGATGAAGATCATTCTAGATCCAGACGTCATGAATCAGATAGAAGATCAGGTAAACACAGGTACGATCCTTACTTAGGACCCTTGGGACGCGATATTCTCCCAAGGTTCGAAAATACTAGGTCGGATTATAGATTACAAGGAAGAGACGTAGTCTCATCCTCGTCTAGATCCAGAAAAGATCGAGATGAACGACCTAGAGGTAATACTCAAATTGGGGATCATACCCTTAATGTAAGAACTACTGAACTTGTCTCAATATTGAGGAACATGGGAGACAAGGTTAAGTGGCCCAAAGAGATGCGGTCAAATCCAAGTAGAAGGAACCCAGATCACTGGTGTGAATTCCATAACGATCATGGGCTCAAAACTGCAGATTGCAGATTTTTACAAGGTGAAGTAGAAAATTTATTGAAATAGGGCTATTTAACATAATTTTTTAGTGATAAAGGTAAACATGCATTTATGAGGAAAAGACAGGAGCCCCCAAAGCCTCCTTCTCCAAAACGAACCGTCAACGTGATACACGGAGGTGAAGAAATAAATGGAGTGGTCTGCAAAACAACCACAAAGTTCACAATTACACATGGAAAACGGTTTCGTGAAAATATGGAAGAGGACGATATAACCTTCGATGATGCAGATATCGGCGGATTAATACTTCCTCACAATGATGCTCTGGTAATATCTTTACTTATTCATGACACTAACGTCAAAAGAGTGTTGATTGATCCAGACAGTTCAGTCAACATCATTTTGCTAAGAGTCGTGGAAGAAATGCTACTGGGGAATCAAGTAATCCCAAGGGCACGAGCCATATCAGGTTTTGATAACTCTACGGTTATAACAAAAGGAGAAATTGAGCTTAGCACTTATGCTGAGGGGGTGATCAAAAGTACCAGGTTCCAAGTCATCGATAATGACATGGCTTATAACGTGATCATGGGAAGGCCATGGATCCACGACATGAAAGTGATACCCTCCACGTTGCATCAGGTAATTAAATTCCCCTCTGAATGGGGGATTCAACAAATCAAAGGCAATCAACAGATCGCAAGAAATATAAACTATGCGGTACTCTACAACAAGAAAATAGAGGTGGAAGAATTACGAGATAAGGGAATCTCCCTAGCAAGTAACGCCGCCCAAACAGGCATGGAAGAAATTACTACCCAAATAGGTACGGAATGTATTATTGCTGAAACATGTATGAAAGAAAATACTTACAAGAAGGAGAATCAAGTTACCACGGAAGGTGTACTATACCACACAGATGCAGATTCCAGACCGGATGTCATTCATCAACCGGAGGAAGATGAGCACATCAAAACAACTACGGAGGAGCTCGAAGCTGCTCCATTATCTGAAGAAAAGCCTAAGCAGAAAGTGTATATAGGCACGAGGCTAGGCCCCGCTCGAAGAGGTAAGTTAATTGATTATTTAAAGGCTAAACGCAGATATCTTTGCATGGTCCCACTCATATATGACAGGCATCCCACCAGAAGTGATGACTCATAAACTAAATGAAGATCTACCATTCGTACCTGTTAAGCAGAAGAAAAGAAAGCAAGGACCATTCAAGAACCAAGTGATCGACGAAGAGGTACAAAAACTTATGAAGATTGGTTCGATACGAGAGGTAATGTACCCTAACTGACTAGCAAACACCGTGGTAGTACCTAAAAAGAATGGAAACTGGAGAGTATGCGTAAATTATACTGACTTAAATAAAGCACGCCCAAAAGATTAATTCTCATTGCCACATATAGATCAGATGATTGATGCCACAACAGGTCATGAATTATTGAGCTTCTTAGATGCATATTCTGGTTATAATCAGATTAAAATGAATCCCTCAGATGAGGAAAAAACTTCCTTCATTACAAACAGGGGGACTTACTGTTATAAAGTTATGCCTTTTGGCTTAAAAAACGCTGGAGCCACCTATCAAAGGTTAGTGACTAAAATGTTCCAAGAACATCTTGGAAAGACGATGGAAGTCTATATTGATGATATGTTGGTAAAATCAACACAAGCACAAGACCATTTCCAGCATCTCTCTACTGCTTTTGATATTTTACGCAGGTATAATATGAAGCTAAATACAAAAAAATGCGCTTTTGGAGTGCAATCAGGTAAATTTTTGGGTTTCCTTGTATCGAACAAAGGAATATGGGTAAATCCTGCTCGAATTAAAGCTATAGAGGAAATACCTGATATTTTAACAAATAAAAAGGAAGTTGAAAGACTAACAGGGAGAATAACAGCTTTAGGAAGGTTTATTTCTATGTCTTCCGAAAAAAGTTTTAAATTCTTCTCAGTTCTCAAAGAGCATAATCAGTTCGAATGGACTGATGAATGTCAGCAAGCCCTCAAGAATCTGAAGATTTATCTATCGAAACCACCACTGCTTTCAAAGCCAAAAGAAGGGGAAAGATTGTACATTTACCTGGTTGTCTCAGAAATTGTTGTAAGTGCAGTACTAGTAAGAGAAGAAAAAGGTAAACAATCATCTATCTATTATGTAAGTAAAACTTTGCTAGATGTTGAGACTAGATATCCACATTTGGAAAAGTTAGCCTTAGCTTTAATAATGGCATCTAGAAAATTACGACCATATTTTCAATGCCACCCAATCACCGTTGTGACCTCATATCCTTTAAGAAATATTCTGCATAAACAGGAATTGTCATGAAGATTAGCCAAGTGGTCCATAGAATTAAGTGAGCATGAAATAACCTATCAGTCTAGGACTGCGATTAAGTCTCAAATACTAGCTGATTTTATTACTGACTTTAGTAATAACATTATACCTGAAGTAGAAAAAGAGTTACAACTCTTTAACGGTGTTAATCCAGGCCTATGGACCTTGTTCACCGATGGTTCTTCAAATATAAAAGGTGCCGACTTAGGCATAGTCTTAATATCACCCACGGGTGAAAAGACACGGCAAACTATCAAGTGTTATCCTATAACTAACAATGAAGCAGAGGACAACGTTGTTATTGCAGGGCTTGAACTCGCACGGGAGCTCTCAATCGAGAAAATTGTGATCAACAGTGACTCCCAACTGGTAGTAAATCAGATACAGGGGACTTACATCGCTCGAGAGACTAGAATGCAACAGTATCTTGAAAAAGCACGAGAGCTCGTGAGACAATTCAAAACATGGAAGGTAATGCAAATACCTAGAGGGGAAAATGCAGAAGCAGATACATTAGCTAACCTCGCATCAGTCACGGAAGTAACAAACAAAGACAATGCAATTGTTGTCCAACTATTTCATTCAATAATAGACTAGGACAGAAATGAGGTAACTTTCAACAACTTAACCTGGGACTGGAGAAACGATATTCTTAATTTCTTGCAGAATGGCACCGTACCTGAAGACAAGAAAGCAGCTCAAGCACTTCGCTGCAAAGCTACACGGTACTGCCTTATTCGCAACTCACTTTATCACAAGATAATCGGAGGACCCCTAGCTAAATGCCTCGGACCTAACGGAATTTGTGATAAAAGAAGTCCACGAAGGAAACTGTGTAAATCACTCAGGGGCGAGACCTTAGTGAAAACCCTAATCGGAGCTGGATACTATTGGCCTAAGATGGAAGAAGAAGCCGAGAACTCGTATCCAAATGTGACAGGTGCCAAAGTTTTTCCAATAACATGCATCGACCAGCAGACTTATTGCATCCAATAATATCCCCATGGCCTTTCATGAAATGGTGTATGGACATAGTGGGACCTCTTCCCACAGCTAAAGGACAGGTACGGTTTTTACTCGTGCTAACCGACTATTTTACAAAATGGGTAGAGGTAGAGGCGTTCAAACAAGTGCGAGAAAAGGAAGTTAAAAGCTTCTTATGGCGAAACCTAATATCCCGCTTTGGAATACCAAAGGAAATCGTGTGCAATAATGGCCCACAATTCATAGGCTCGCAAATCACAGAATTCTTCGAAAGTTGGCAAATCAAGCGGATTACTTCAACGTCGTACCACCTTGTGGAAAATGGTCAAGCCGAATCAACGAAAAAGTTCATCATCAATAATATAAAGAAGCGGTTGTATAAAGCCAAAGGAAACTGTCCTGATGAGTTACCAGCGGTAATATGGGCATACAGAACAACTTCAAAAATAGCCACGGGAGAAACTCCGTTCGCACTTGTTTATGGCTCATAAGCCTTAATACCTATGGAGATTGGAGAACCAGGCATAANGAACCACGGAGAGAAGCAGCATTGATACGGATGGCAGCTCAAAAACAAATCATAGAGCGTTATTACAACCGTAAAGCTCATCTCAGTTACTTCAAGATTGGGGATTTCGTCCTCAAAAAAGTCTTTCAATCAACGAAAGAAGCAGGTGCCGGAAAGCTAAATCCAAACTGGGAAGGACCTTACAAAATCAGAGGCATAGCTAGGAAAGGCGCCTCTGAGTTGGAAGCTATGGACGGCAAAGTTCTACCAACAAGCTGGAACACCATCAACCTAAATAAGTATTACTTCTAAAGGAAAAGAATACCCGTCAGGTATCACACGTTCGATTTTATTTTGAACATTTAAAAATTTTATTAACTTTTTTAGATGATAGGCATAAAGCTAACCCATCACCAGATGATGATATTAGACCTGCAAAGACGCGAGGAAATAACACAATTCCCGGTCTAGGGTTACACTTTCTGATGGACATTTTAAAAAGGTTAAGCAGTCACCATCTAAAAAACTATATACCTTCGAGTCCAGAATGTTTTTCCTTTTCAGGAAAAGGAACACAAGGAAGGAATAATCAAGTGGNGACCCATCTACCCAACGAGACAAGTGACACGAGCAGAATCGAAAGAAATCAAAAGAGCCATCCAAATACAAAGCCTAATGCAAAAAGAAAAAACCTTCAAACATGTTCAGGTTGAAAGGCAAAATATTAGTCACGGGAAAGAAATGTACATCTTTATACTTATTCAACGTTGTTATAACAAAAACAGTTAGGGGTAAAAGATCATCATCAATGTACTCATTCAAAAAACTGTTCTCAAATAAAATAGTTATGGATGAAAGATCTAAATCCTTGTATTTTTTCAAGAAACTGTTATCAAATAAAAACAGTTACGAATAAGAAAACATTTTCCTCGTACTTATTAGAAAATTGTTTCCAAAACAATTGCGGGCAAAAACCCCAATCTTTATAAAAATTGTTACTAGTAAAAAACAGTTGTTTCCTTGTATTAATATTGAAAAACTGTTACATATGAAAAACAGTTACGAAATACAAGTGTACATCAAATCTGTTAAACAAAAACAGTTGCAAACATGAGTTTTAGACGATAACCAAATACATGTAAAATGTCATGGAAGTTCAAACAAAAAACTTTCCTTGGAAACATTCTTAAACATGTGTAAAATTCCTATCACTCTATTGCATTATCATGAAGTTGAGACGTCTTCTCCATGTCAATTATAAAGGTCCCTCTTCCATAAACTATTCCTATTACAAAAAGGCACACATTTAATATAACATTGTGCCTATTACAAAAAGGTACGATTAGTCTTAAGCATTCCACATGCAAAACTCGGAGGTAAAACTAAAACCTCAAAAAATGAAGCATGCAAAAGACTTAAAGAGTGAAACATAAACTAAACAAAAGTAGAACTAACATTAATATATTAAAACGGCTAAAACTAAGTATTAACTATATAAAAATTTTATACACATTGTGGTTCCCCTAAGTTGTCATTTGGGGACTTTAAAAAAATCCAAATTTACCCCCGATGGGACTGGGGTAACCACCAATTGATACAAAGAGAAAAAAAAGGGGGATGAACCAACTAAATTTCTTCAAGAGAGGGATTGACTTCACTGGCAGAAGGAGCGGGAGCAACTAGGGATAAAGAGGCATGAGCGGTTGGAATCTCACCATCAGGTGAAGAGAGGTTATGACCTTTTTAAGCCTTCTCCATGGCTTCCATAATTTTAGTTATTTCAGCACTAAGGTGAAAACCCTCTTGACTCATTTCCATCAATGTGTCAATGCGAGAATTCATGTACGCCCAGCTCACATCGAAAGCAGCCACCTCTTTAAGATCTTCATAATCCTTTGCCCATACTTGAAGATCAGCTCTCAATCTGTCCTTCTCCGCTTCTGCAGCTTCATGGGTGGCCCTTAACGGTATAGTCGACTCCTCTAAAGTTTCAGCTTTGCCTAAAGCCTTACGAAGTTCTTCTTGAGTACGAGTGAGTGATTGCACGAGCTCGCCTGAGTATTCCTCCTTCTGCCCAACAAGTTTTTCAAGTCTCTAATCTCCTCTGAGGCACGGGACAATGCTCAACGAACGAAGACTCCAGAACACTCTTGTCTTTATCAGCCTAACTAGAAGAAGCCTTCTCTACTGCCAGTTCTGCTGCCATGAGTCTCATCTGCCACTTCAAGGTACTCTTTTCCTCTTCTAAAGGATCCATGTCAATCCTTAGGCTATCATACTGTGCTTTCCAATTATCAACATCGTCCTGCAACTCTTTTGTCCCCTGGTCTGTGATTGAAATCCTCTTCATAAGCTCCATGCCTATAAGGTTAATCTACAAGAAATAAACTAGTCAGATATGGTAAATTTCATATACAAAAAAGAAAGAGGATAACTTGCATCATACCTTCAAATAAGTATGCACAATCTCATTGGCCCGTGTAAGAGCATCGTGGCTGGCTAGCTTTGCTTTCTCAAAGGGACTTATCAAAGGCTTGAGCCACACTTCGGGCTCACCCATTTTCTTGAAAAGATTCCCCTCGGCTGGAACCTCTATTACCACCTGCCGCATCTCTATGCTAGAAGACCCTACTTCCTAACGGAAGGCATGGAAGCAGGCAGAGATGGAACAGCAACTGGCACGGAGGGTTGAGGAGCTAGAGAAGCCACGGGCAAAGCAATAGGCACGGAGGGTTGAAGAGTCGAGGAAGTTACGGGCAAAGCAACAGCAGAAGCCGAAATAGCCAAAGGAACAGGCGAGACAGCTTCTCTCAAAGAAGCAGGAAAGACAGCAGCCAAAGGGACATCGTTAGGAGCAAGATCAACACCCTCATGAATAGGGGAATGTGAAACATCATCAAGGACAGAGGGCTCAATCACATACACGGAAGGCAATGTTAAGGGTGTAAGCTCATCATCTGAAACCACCCGCCTTCTCCGTGGCCTGTGCACTAAAGCACCTTCTTCTTCTTCGTCTACGGAACGAGACTCACCAATCTTCCTCGGAAGATGAACCAACAATAATTTCTTGGGCCTGAGCCAAAGAAATCTTCAGGATAGATGAAGCAGACACCCCACGAGCGGAGAACCCAATTAAAAGGGAAAAAGTTAAACGACAAATAAAGAAGAGACTCGAGTAAGGAAAGAAGAAAGAACAAGAGCTTCACTTATCGTGGGTCTTCACATGCCAACCATACCTCCCAGCGAGGTGCTTCCAAGATCTCTCTTCTAAAGGAGCAACGGACAATAATTTTTATACCCAATCACGAATACCGGAGACATTCTCAATAGTATTCATGATTGCTGAGAGAAGAAGAAATAGATACGGTGTTAATAAAACATCTCAAGTCAAAACGAGAAAAAGTAAATAAATGTGAGCTAAAGCATACTCACGTGCGCGATTCCACTTCTTGGGGAAGGGAAGATTTTCTTCATNTGCTTCTAGCAGTCAGATTAAAATCCCCTTCACGAAATAAGGTAGGAGAGTAGATATGAATAAGATGGTTGAAAGTAAAAGGAACCGAGGCTAAAGAAGCCAAACTCCTAAGACATGCGACAACTCACCACACAAGTGGACCAACTTGTCCAAAGCAGATATTGAAAAAATGGCAGAACTCAATTATGACAAGGTCAATGGGGGGTATAAACCCTAGAGTGAAAGGGTACGTATAAACAAAAGAATATCCCGTCTTGTAAGACGTTATTCTTTGATAACTATTCAGAATATAGACAGGGAAGTCAGACCTCCAAAATCACTCCCTACGAACAAGGGAAATCTGGCCCTCAGTTATAAGGGTTGAATATCTTTCGACACTTTCAAGAGAAGAAGATTGGTCTACAAGAACTTGACTATCCCTAGCAAAAACAAACTCGGCAGGGACAATTTCATCGACTCCAGGTTCACAAAGGCGTTCGCCTCTACCTCTAGACAAAGACTGAGAAACCCTAAACCTTGGAGAAACTAGAGATCTAGTGGAAGGAGAAGGAACTATCTGAGAAGAAGAGGATCCCCTCAAAGGAGTGGATCCTAGACTTCTAAGTCTATCACCCCTCCGACTCCTAGTCGGAGCAGAAGATGGCGTTAAACTTTCAATATCTATTATTCCCTAAGGTTGATTTGAAGAAGACATGTTTACAAAGGCAAGAAGAAAGTTCTTTACAAAAGACAAAGTTAGAAAAGTGTCTCGTGGAAGCAAAGAAAAGAAGAAAGGTATTTATACTTGAGGACAACCGTCAAACATGGGGAAAAAAGAAAAATAATGATGAAAAGTCATAATTGAAGATGTCACTTCGGGATTGGCACAGCCGCAAAAATACCTAAAAGGTGCCGAGTAAATGCAGAACCAATCCGAAAAGGACACGTGATATGAGCATTAAATGGAAGTGACAAAAAACGCCTATGGTGCAGAGAAGGATACAATGATTCGAGGAAAATCGGCGGCAAAATATTCCCGCCATAAATGAATATCAACTTACCAAATATTAATCTTTAAATATATGGTAAGTGGAGGGGCTATCTGTATTAGTAAAAAAGAGTTTCACACGTAAGCCAGCTTTTGACAACTCAGCCAGTCACGTGGACACAGGAAAACGCGACAGCTGGATGTGATTCATTGAAGAGGTACGGAACAAAGAGGCACTATTCAGTAAACCGTCGAGCTTATCAGCCACGGAAAACCCAACCTGATCAAAATAGGGAAGAGGCACGGTCAGAATGAATCTAGACAAAGCTACCGGCAGATTCAAAGACCCACAATTGATTACTCGAATGTTATGTAACCATACCCCAATTACCGTTATCCTTTGTATCGCCTCATTAATTTCATAATGAGTCATTAATGAGCAACCATAGCAAGAGTTGTACGTTATAAGAATCTCCTATATAAGGGAGGGGAATACAGCTTGTAAAGGCATCTGATTCTCGAATATAATTGACTTCGCTTTTCTATATTTCTACAATATTGTCTGTTATTAATTTTTCTCTATTTCCTTGATCATTTATAACCCGTGCTCATCTTAAAAATAGCTTTAGTCAAAGGGTATAATTCTTTGGTTAAACACTCATATGTACACATATCCACAAAATAAATCCGTATTTTTATCAAGAAAGCAGTTTTTCTAAGGAAAGTGGTAAAATTTTTCTTACAGGAACATGAAATATAGCTTTTAAATCTTTGTTTTGAAACTCATTTGCCAAGTTTAATGATATTCCATAATATAACCCTACTAGGTATACAATTATCCAGAGCGGAATCAATTCTCTTTCTAGATGATTAAGAAAATGAACTCTAGTCTTCTTCAGATATTCAATTACGATTTCGATTATATTAGCAGTTTAATATTACAGGCAAGATCATAGGTACAACACGTAAGGCATGCTAGTGGGTCCTAGACTACCCGGACATGGCATAATAGTAGCTACGCACGGACTCCCGTCACCTCGTGTGTATGTAGCCCCTGAAGATAATAGCACATACTTAATTAATTCACCTAGGGGGACAATTCCCCCTCACAAAGTTAGAAACGAGACTTACCTCGCTCTGAAATTCCATAACCGACTTCCAAGCCCTTCCGACGACTCCAACGGACACACAACGCCCCAAAACTATCCAAATAACGGCAAACCAATGAAAATATACTCTAATATTTGCAAAAATTCCAAATTATATAATTTCCCAACCTCGCTTAGTGAAATGACCAAAATGCCCTCGAGCCCACATGCCCGGAATCCGAAATTTCTCAAAGATATATTCTACCCATAGCTGTACTAGTTCAAATATACAATTTACTCTACATTCCATGCTCAAATTCGTGGCAAAAATCCAAATTACCATTTCTAGGTTTTCTTCAATATTTTCCAATTTTTTCCACAATTTTCATGTATAATTCCATGCAATAACCTTGTATTTAACTTAGAAACATGAAGGATTTACTTACCTTGTGATTCCTGACGAAAACCCTCTCTTGAAGCTCCTCCAACATCGACCAAACCAAAGAAGAACTGAAGAAATGGCCAACAATTCTCGGTTTTAAAACATTCTGCCCAGGTCATTTTTCGCACCTGCGATCCAACACTCCCACTTGCGATTCCGCAAGTGCGACCAAATCTCTGCACCTGCGGCTTTCCTCAGCTCGAGCCAATTTTGCACCTGCGCCCCATAACTCGCATCTGCGACCTCGCAGGTGCGGAAATACCATCGCACTTGCGCTCCCCGTCGAACCATCAATTCTCCGCACCTGCTGTGCCATAGTCGCACTTGTGGCTCCGCACCTGCGGCCAAATCCTCGCAGGTGCGGTCACACCAGATGACAGCAAATTCCAGCCTTCTTCAAACTCTCAACTTGATCTGTTAACCACCGGGAATCCACCCGAGGCCCTCGGAATCCACCTGAGGCCCCTAGGACCCCGTCCAATTATACCAACCTGTTCCAAAACATAATGTGGACTTGCTCGAGGCCTCAAATCACATCAAACAACATCGAAACAATGAATCGCACCCAAATCCCAAATTTATGAACTTAGAAATTTCCAACTTCTACATCTGATGGCGAAACCTATCAAATCACGTCCAATTGACCCCAAATTTTGCACACAAGTCAAATTTGACATTACAGACCTGCTCCAACTTCCTGAATCGCATTCCGACCTTGATATCAAAATTTCCACTTCCGGTCGGATTTCTCAAAAACCTTCAAATTTCTATCTTTAGCCAAATGACTTCAAAATTACCTACGTACATCCATATTCACTTACGATCGCGCTCCCAACTCCAGAATCACCACACGAAGCTATTCCCAGACTCGGAATCCCAAACGTACATTAACATCACTGAAATGCGCTTCAAGCCAAACTTAGTAAATTCCTTCAAAAATTCTAACTTCCACATTATACGCTGAAACGCTCCCGGGTTATCCAAAACCCAATTCGGGCATACGCCCAAGTCTGAAATCATCATACGAACCTGCTGGAACCTTCAAATCCTGATTTGGAGGTCGTTTACTGAAAATTCCAATCTTAGTTGATTCTTCCAAATTAAGGCTTCTGAAAAGAGAATTTTCTTTCCAAATCAACTCTAAACTTTCCGAAATTCAATTCCGACCACACCTACAAGTCATAATACTTGAAATGGAGCTACTCACGGCCTCAAACCGTTGAACGACTTGCTAGGCTCAAAATGACTGGTCGAGTCGTTACAAGCCTGTTGATATATTTTCAATGGTATGGCTGAGGTCGTTACATTAAATGGTGTCATTACAAGAACAATTTCTAATTATCACAAAGTGATGATTTTGTGAACTTAATACGGTTATGCGTATCTAATAAAATTCATCTAATATGCTCCACTCTCGGGTGAACTTCGTAACTCAAAAAAAAATCTACTTATGTGAATACTTGTATTGAGAAACTCTATGGAGATAGCTATGTTTATCATTATGTGTTGTAATTTTGTTTAATGGAAAATATTTAAAGGAGGGAAATGGAATTTTTTGATTGGCACGATACGCATGTTGCTTGTGATTCGGAATTGAGGATGAGATCCTCGCATTTTAATATGATTTGAGATATATTTAAACCGGGCTATGAGGCCCGGTGGAAGTTATGTAAGGATGAGATCCTTGTGCTGGAAATTCTTGTGTTTAAATTCTCCCTTGTTGTGAGCATGTGATCTTACTCGTCGTATCGTCCTATAAAAATCCCAATAAATCAATTGATTTTATGAATATTGGTTGATTTTTCACTAATTAATTGTGAATTATCTGCATTGTTTGCATGTCCATAATTCATCTTTAAAAGTCATTGAAAATTTTGCATTATGAAGTTATTAGTTATAATTAATTAAATAATAGACAAATGACGAGTATTTAACGTAATGTAGTTTTTAATAACTAATTACTACAAAAAATTAATCATCTTTTATTCGATAAAACATGGATTGAATTAGGAATATAGAATTTGTCGTGTTATTCTTGATTAATTTGTAAATAAATAAGGTTTAAGTTAACTACTACATTCCTTGGATTAAGTTAGATTTGAATTTAACTAATTTAATTGATTTTAGTTAATTAAAGGGGTTTAAAATCGGATCTGGGCCAAAACTACCCAGGCCCAATCCTTTGTTTATACACAATACACTCCAGCCCAAACCCCTTAACCCGGCCTGTCCCTCTGTTTCGCCCCATCAAACCCCAGTCGTTGGATCATTTCGATCCAACGGTTCCGAACTCCACACCCCTAAACAATATATATGTCCAAACCACACCCCACCCCCTCATTTCACCAAATCCTAACCCCCTCTCCATCCGTCTCTCTCTCTCCTCTCTCTAAAAAAAACCTAGCCGCCCCTGAAACCCCACCGCCGTCCGGCCACCATAAACAACTCCGATCAACCCTAAATCTGTACCCTACAACCCCCATCACCTCCTAAACCACATTCTGTTCTTGGTTTTGTCAAAAAACCATCCCAAAAACCCCAATCTCGGATCTGAGATTCCAGAACTCTAGGTCTCCCATGCGCACTGATTCAAGGGCCTTCAACGGTTCGAACCTGCATGAGTCAGTTTGCTCTTGACAAGAGCAATTGATTCATGTGGGTTTGACCCGTTTTCAAACCCACCGAAGTCCGGCCAAACTCCGGCAAAATGGTTTTAGCTGACTGGTACCCTCCCCCTTTTGTTTCTTTTAATCACTCTCCTAGTAAGATTAATCGCCTAGGCTAGTATTAAATCTCTTCTACCCAATCTATGTCTTCTGTTTGGACTAATTGTTTAGATTTTTTTTAGGTTTTCTGTTTATTCTCCTAAATGATGTTAGTCACAAGATACTTGTTTAACTGGGTTTAGTTTTAGGTTTTTCTTCTCTATTGATTATCCCTAAATGCTACTGCGCCTTCCCTTTCTAACTACTTTGGGTTTATTGACATAAACTTGTCTAGGTTTAGTTTGTTTTTGTGAAAGATCTGTGTAGATCTGTTGTTTTCCCCCCACATGTGTATATCTTCTCCTTGTAGTTGCAATTTAAGCATGTTTCATGACTTTTGTTTCTTGTCATACTAGGTAATTAGGTTTTCCCTGTTAATCATACCTCCTGAATTGGGCTCCATCATTGACTGCATATATGATTTTTCTGTTTGATTCATATTGTTTTCAATTGACGTAGTACTTAACACATTAGGCAATTCCGAACTATTTTGCAACCATGATTAATCATTCTTAGATTGTCCTATTAGTCACCATTGATTTACTAAAGATTGTACTTATTTGATTCATGCTTAAGTTTGTGTTAGACTGCCTTCATTGTCGCTCTTTCCCACATTCGATTGATTGTTTACTCTAGTTTAGTGTAATCTAGGATTATACCATCCACCCTGACTAAGAAATTAAATAATAATCTAATTAGACAATCATACACAACTAATTGAGTATACATGTGAACCAAGTAACAGTATAATTGATCTAAGTCTAAGAAGTTTAAGGTAATTGATTAATCTGAAATTAATCAACCCTTGATAGGACAACAAAGTTTAGCTACAATTAATTAAATTAGAATAAAGTTACTTATTACCTAATTGTTAACTAACTTCCTTTAATCAAACTAAGATCCTAGGATGACTAAAATAGTTTAAAAGTTCAGTTTAATAGGATTAACCACTCAATTGACTAAGAGTTCATAGATAAGCCTAACTACAACTAATGAAATTGTTTAAACCAATTAGTTCAATTGACTACTGATTGAAATTCAAAATGGGAGTCAATTTGAGCTTAACTTGATTAAGCAATTAGGCAATAAGCCACACTCAACTAGCAGACTTGATACTTTGGTTGAGCTGAGTCCTGGATAACTAGTTTAGGATCAATTAACTAAGTTTAAAAATAATTGTTTCACTCAGACTCACATTAAATTAACTTAGGTAGCTTCTTAAAAGTATGTAATTGAAAATAAAANCTGTTCTGTCAAAGTGGTGCAAAGCATCATCAAGGTTGAGTCTAGCCTCCTTCATGGCATGACTCATCCTATAAATGTTTGCAGGTCTGCTGTTACTACTGTCCAAGTAGCAAAATTTTGGACTTTCAGTTTCAGATAGAAAGATGCTTTTATTTGTGTTTCCTTAGTCACTGAAGAAACTCATTAAGCAAGTCTCCATATAGACTTGACTTAGTTGGTATTGTGGGATTAAAAGTCTGATCCATTCAGGGTCAGATTCCCCCTATGATCATGCATAAACAGTAATAGAATAGCTAGATTATCATTATAAAGGTATTAAGACAAGAATCTGAACCCAACAAATGGTCAGAATCATGCCTTAAGAAATGCCTAAGAATAGTTAAGTCATTATGAGAATTCAGGTCATAATATGAATGACTCAAAGGAGTGATGGGTTTGCATCCTCGGAACAGAACCTAACCTCCTTATGGTCAGGTTCATTCCAAGAAAAGTACACCAAAGTAGGTCAGGTCCTTTAAAATTAACACTATCGCATGATTGGGATTCAATTTGACCAAATAATGGTCATGTTGCCCCATGACATGCCTAAGGAATGGTCTATTAATTTAGTCGTTTTGTGACTAAGAAAATAGCCAAAAGAATATAGATTTCGAAGCCGCTGAAGGCCAACTTGCGCAGAAGCAGTTTTGTTCTATCTTTACTCGGTTAATTTTTTTTTTTAGGAAATTGTATTTCATAGTAAACGATAATGTAATAGCATAATTTTTCTTTTTTTTTGTATTTTATGTTGTAAATATGGATTGGATACTGTATACTATTATTCCAGGTTCCTTACTCTTTTTCTGCTAAATCCAAAATGGGTCAGCTTGATGAAACAGCCCACTAAAGCTTTAATCAAGATTAACTCCTTAGGCTATCAGGCCATGAAGGAGTAAACAGGCCCAAGGATTAGAGTTATCTGCTTTAAGAAGTAATACGATAAAAGTAGACATTCAACTAAAAGTATGAGTTTATATCCTAGGTAATTTATATGAAAATCTCCCTGTAAACATCTGCTAGAATTTTGGAATCATGTTATTCCAGTTTCTATAACTTTCAATATGAATAAGAGTTGGTGATCCAAAATATTTCTAACTTATCTCACATTCTTTGGAAAAAAAAATTTCTCGAGATAGATGTATGAATATTTGTACCTTAAACTATGTACAAATCCCGATTTTAGATCTGTGTTTAGGCTGTATAAAAACGGGCAGAAACTGCAAAGTATGAACTGGTAAAACCTGTTTATGCCCTGATATTTTTTTTAAGATTACAAAGTCTTCACGAAGAACAATAGATAGTTCTAGCTTACCGATTCAATGCCGAAAAACAGTAAATAAGGTGTTTGTATGCTTATAAGCGTAGGCACGAACCCAAATACTCATCCTTAGACTAGCTAACTTAGTCTTAGACGATTTCGAACACATATCTATCCTTTAGTCCAAAAATACTTCTCTTAGACTAAAAATTACCAAACTTAGAGAATAATCGACAATTGCTTCAAATAAGCATTTTAACTATCATGACCATAGTCATGATTATGTAATCCACACTCGGGTGCGGCAACTCATGTCCCCGACTCCAACTTCAAACAATAAT
>ML433699.1:0-22684 GCA_005239525.1 Nicotiana knightiana | reverse complement strand
CAATTTCTTGAAGGAGTTTAACAGATCTTCTTGATTGAGGACAGTTTTTTGCGAAATGTCCAATCTTGTGGCAAATAAAGCATCTGTTCTTCCTGTGAAAATTTTCTGACCTTCTACGTCTAAAATATTTTGTGCGTCTCTTGGACCTTGGTTTCCTATCTGGAATTGTTGGCCATCTGAAACTCCTAAATCCTTTGTGTCGCCTAGATGTTTTGCAAGAACATCCTGATCCAGTGATCAGGTCGGATCTGCGACATGCTTTGTCAAGCGCTGGAGTGTGTTGGATAATTTGTTTTAGGGCTGAGCGCTTTGTGCAAATGTCCTCCAGTGGTACAAAAATACCTTGTCTAATGTAGCCAACTTGTGGAACTGTTATTTATTAAAACTTTTCTTCAATGATGGTCATGGTTCGGCTTGCTAACATCTTTGGAAGGGAAGAAACAAAGGCTTGCTTTAGGTTGATGTCTCCACCGATTTCAAAGTATATCTTTGCCATTTTTTGAAAATGTCTGTCAATGTCATTTCTTTCGAGTGACACACACTTCATCTCGAAGAGTTGTCTTCGCATTTTCTCCTGTCTTTGGCTAGTATCTCCGCAGAAAACTTCATGTAGGATTCTGATGTTGAAGGCAAAATCCTGGGATGTAAGAAAAGTATTTTTATCTTGAATCCCAAGTGAATTCCACCAATCCCTAAGGATTCCTGAGAACCGTGAAGTTAGTTCTGACATGATGATATACTTTTCTCGTTCCACCAAATTTTTGGTCACCATCCAAGTACAAAAGTCTTGGATTCTTTGAGGCCATTTTGAAACTTTGACGTCGTCTAAGTTGAAAGTGTGGAAGCCATTTCCAACTGGTTTTGATGCCATGGGTTCCTGTTTTCTTTCTGGTATCGGTTCACCTGTCATGCCTTCTTGATCCTCCTCTACTTCAGATATTTTTGGATCTCTTGGTTGACTCACAAATATCAGGGGATCATCTTCTTCGGAAGAGTTTTCTGTGGAATCGTTGCTTGATTGAGAGATTTCTTCCATTGTATCATTGTCAGAGGAACTTAGAGATTCTGACCATGTAGTATCTCCTTCTGACATGTTTCTTGGCTCGGAGACATAGAAGTCCGGAATCTTCTGATCAGAAATCATTAGATTTTCAGGGTTGGACCCCTTTGAACTTTCTCCTTGCTCTCGCCTTTTATTTGTTTGTTTCTTGGCTACAAGAGCATCTTTCCTTTCCCAAACAATTTTTGCAATATCGAATTCAGTTTCTTCTTTTAAGGGTTGGGTGAAAGAGATAGGATGGTGTGAGGTAGTAGGAAAAGTAGAAAAGGTGTTGTCCATTTTTGGTGGGGAATATGCTTGTGTTGACATGGGGTAGAAGGTAGGTTTTGAAGAGAAAAGTGGAGTTTTTTGTGACTCAAAACGATTATTTCTCAAAAGTTGGATCTGTTCCTTGAGTGAAATCGTCTCTTTTTGTTGTTGTTGAAAGAACTGGAAAAGTGAAGTTCCTAGCGGACAAATCTCATACTGTAAATTTTCCAATCTTAGCTCCAAGGCTTTGATTAGTCCTGCATGCTGAGACGATGTCTGCTCCACCTTTTTCTCAATTGTTTCTACTTTGCTCATTAACTTGTTTTGTGTATGGGCCACATTTTTTATGGTGTTGCCAATATTATTGAGCACTTTGTTTTGGCAGATGGAATTTTCTGATTGCCAGTTCATTGTCGCCTCGATGTCACTTGTTGGGGGTTTTTCTCCAGAAGGTAATACTATGTTTTTCTTGGGGATTTTTGGAGCATGGTTGATACCTTCTTTTTCAAAAGGTTGGAGTGGAGGAAAATCTTGGGTATGGCTGGTACTTAAAGGGCTCATCATGAATATTTGTGGGTGTGTGGATTTTTGGGTTGATGGAGTTTTAGGTTTAGGTGGTTTATTGGATTCTGGGGTGATTTCACTATCTTCCCAACTTGGAGTGAAGTTTTTTGGTAATTTTGGCCATTCTTGGGGTTTGTAGCTGACAAGAAATTCATATTTTCCTGGACGGCTCAATGAACCAATTGAAGGGTCTTTATTTTCATATCTGGCTCGGAATTGCTTTTCTGTTGCTTTCCCCTTTTTCTTGGATTTTTGTTTGAGCTTGTTGAGGCCAAATCTTTCCCAGTGACGCTGGTGGTGTTCATCATATTCTCCAATTGGATCTTCCAAACAATCTTGGCAATCGCAATCGAGATCCCAAGGGCAGTGTCCCGTAAAGGGGCATTTGTACCACCAAACTCTTTTGCCTTCTTTGTCGAAATGTTGACACCAGTCATGTTCTTCCATGATGGTTTGTATATTCCAGAAAAGTTCTCTTTCAGGGTCAGGGTCAGGATATTTGTCTTTGGGTTGGATCATTTGGCAAGAAAAGATGGTTTTATTTGGTTTTTTGAGATGTGAATGGTCAAAACTTATGGAAACGGTTTTATCGTTTCTTTTGGTAAAACTTGGCTCACCAAATTGTAGAGGTTCTTATGGTTCCCTTAACTTTTCATAATTTGTGATCCATGAATCGGGAAGAATTTTGACAAGCTCATCTCTGGAAATTTGTCTGGGTATTTGGGTGCACGTGGTGTTTCCTATGGTAGCATCAATATTCAAGAGTAAAGCATTTTCTCCTCCGGGAAGGCATAGATCCATGGCATGATTTTGGACCCGCCACGCCATTTGGTGATGAAGAGTGGCTTGGATAGAATCTTTGGCTTGTGGGGCACCTTGAATTTGGACTTGGATTTTTAGTGCTTCGGTTAAGTATGGATCAAAAAGGGACATGTTGAAATTTGGAAAGATAGTTATGAAGACAGTCCCTACATTTAAGGTAACTTTTGCAGTACCCAAATTTGCATGTTGGTACTCCAAGTATCTTGTATCAAGAAGAGAAAANCATTGTCTGGGAAAATCATCTGGAATTTGGAGGGTAATAAACTGTTCCTCTCGAGTAGCAAGAATAGGATGCTGGTCAAGTTTTGAGGCAGCAACATATTCTTTGACTCCTTTTGGTTTGTGTTGGACTAAGGAACGGATTTGGGTCCATGGTGCAAATGATTTTTTGGCAAAAGCTGAGTAAGGGTTTATTAGGGGCAGTTCAGTGGAAGATACTTTCTAATCATCTTACAGTGGTATCAGAGCCAGCCCATCCTTTCGGAGGGAGGAACAGTTTGCTAAATATGTCTGAGTCGTTTTCATCATCCTCTTCCCTAGCAAATATGAATATGTCTCCTACTCTATATAAAACCTTGTCCAAAGAATATGATTATCTCTATGAAGTTGATATCCTACACTACCTGCTGGCGGAGCCCAGCCAATGGCAGCAGTTGTACCTAAGGCCAAACCAGCTACGACCGACGATCCGCAGAAGATATTAGACAAATGGACTAGGCTACATCCTCCTGTCTTTGGAGGTGAGCGCCATGAGGATCCCCAACACTTCATTGATAAGTGCAGGGATAGATTGCACAACATTAGTATAGTAGAGTCTCACGGGGTGGATTTCACTACCTTTCAGTTGGAGGGCAGGGCCTGTAGGTGGTGGAAGTCACATCTCTTTGGCGGACCAGAAGGTTCTCCTCCCATGACTTGGGACCAGGTCACATGCCTATTCATGGACAGGTATATTACAACATCTTAGAGGGAAGAGTTGTGGTTTCAGTTTGAGAAGCTCCAGCAATGTCAGATATTAGTGACTGATAATGAGGTGAGATTCTCTAAGTTGTCTCGCCATGCACTTATGATACTTCCTATAGAGGCGGAGCGAGTGCGGAGGTTTCTTGTGGTATTGCACTCAGGTATTCAGGATACTATGGCCTAGGAGGTGGAGGTGGGGACTTCCTACCAGCTAGTAGTGGAGATTGCTTGGAGGATTGAGGGTTATCGTCAGAGGAGTAGAGTGCAGATTCAGCGGGACAAAAGGGTCCATTATTCTAGAGAGTTCAGAGGTGCCCTGGCTGGGGGCAGGGGGCAGTTCATGAGGGGTCAGCTCATTAGGACCACATGTCTAGCAACGCCGTCTCCACGGGGTGCTCCAGAGCGACCCTATTTCAGTTCCATGCTAGAGAGTTCATACAGCTCACCAGCTATTCAGGGTTCTTCTAGTCGGTACTCAGGCTACCGGGGTTCTTCCAGTACCTATTTCAGTGCAATTCCAAAGAGTTCATACCGCCCACCAGCCATTTAGGGTTCTTCCACTGGGTATTCAGGCCATCAGGATCAGATTTTAGGACAGAGATCATCGCACCAAGATGTTGTTTCGAGTGCGGAGATCTTAATCATGTGCGAAGATTCTGCCCCAAGCTTCGGGGTAAGGTAGTGCAGCAAGGCCAGCAACCCATGATTACAGCACCAGTTTTCCGACCGCCCACAAGCGAAGGGCGGGCAGGTGGGGGCCATCCTAGAGGTGGATGCTAGGTAGGGGGAGGTCAGTCCGCTATTGGTCAGTTAGGTGGAGGCCAGCCAGTTGGCGCTCCAGCTACTTTCTATGATTTTTCGGCCAGACCAGATGCAGTAGACTCAGATTCCGTGATCACATGTATTATTTCTGTCTACATTAGGGATGCTTCGGTATTATTTGATCTAGGGTATACCTATTCATATGTATCGTCTCTGTTTACTCATTTCATGGATATTCCTCGTGAGTCCTTGGGTACTCATGTTTAAGTGTCCACTACTGTGGGCGATTCTTTTATTGTGGATTGGATCTATCAGTCCTGTGTGGTCATATTCTGTGGATACGAGACTAGAACGGATTTTCTATTTCTTGATATGCCCGACTTTGAGGTCATCCTGGGCATGGATTGGCCATCCCCATATCAGGATTCTTCCAGTGGGTACTCCGGCCATCAGAGTTCTTCCAGTGCCTATTTCAGTGCCATGCCAGAGAGTTCATACTGCCCACCCGCTCATCAGGGTTCTTCCAGTGGGCATTCAGGACATAAGGGTCAGACTTCAGGGCAGCAGTCCACCGCTCCTAGAGGCTGTTATGAGTTCGGGGATCCTAGCAACATGAATAGATTTTCCCCCAAACTCTGGGGCAAGGAAGTGCAGCAGAGTCAGCAGCCCTGATTATAGCACCAGTAGCCGCACCAGTCGTTCGGCCGCCCAGAGGCGGAGGGAAGCTGGGTAGGAGTCGTCCTAGAGGTGGAGGCCAGACGGGTGGAGGCCAGCCAGGTGGTGCTCTAGCCAGGTTCTATGCTTTTTCGGCCAAACCATATGCAGTGGCCTCAGATGTCGTGATCACAAGTTTTATTTTTGTCTGCGGTAGGGATACTTCAGTACTATTTGATCTAGGGTCTACCTATCCATATGTATCATATCTGTTTGGTCATTTCCTAGATATTCCTAGTGAGTCCTTGGGTACTCCTGTTTATGTGTCCACTCCCATGGGATATTTTGTTGTTCTGCATCGGATCTTCCGGTCCTGTGTGGTCACATTCTACGGTTAAGAGACTAGAGCGAATTTTCTGTTGCTTGATATGACCAACTTTGAGGTCATCGTGGGTATGGACTGGTTATCCCCATATCTTACCTTAGCGATGCCAGAGTTTCCTAGATTGGAGTGGAAGGGTTCGTCTGTCAATACATCTAATCAGTTTATCTCTTTTATGAAGGCGCAACACATGGTCGAAAAGGGTTGTTTGACTTATCTAGCCTATGTTCGGGATACTATTGCAGAGTCTCCGGCGATTGATTCAGTACCAGTAGTCTGGGAGTTCTCCGATGTATTCCCTTCTGATCTTCCAGGCATGCCACTATATCATGATATCGATTTCTGCCTTGATTTGGCTCCAGCTACCCAGCTTATAACTATCCCACCGTACCGTATGGCTCTGAAAGAATTGAAGGAACTGAAGGAACAACTTGAGGAGGTTCTATCAAAGAGGTTCGTCGGGTCGAGTGTATCACCTTGGGGTGCACTAGTGTTTTTTGTGAGAAAGAAATATGGGACTATGCGGATGTGCATTGATTACGGCCAATTGAAAAAATTCACCATTAAGAACAAGTACCCATTATTGATGATTTGTTTCACCAGTTGCAGGGTGTGAGGGTGTTCTCCAAGATCGATTTGAGATTGTTGTACCATCAGTTGAAGATTCGGGACTCAGATGTTTCGAAGACTGCTTTTCGTACTAGATATGGCCATTATGAGTTTCTAGTGATGTCCTTCAGTTTGAGTAATGCCCCAGCGGCATTTATGGATTTGAGGAATAGGGAGTTCAGGCCTTATATTGACTCGTTTGTCATTTTCTTCATTGATAACATTTTGATCTACTCGTGCAGCATGGAGGAGCACGAGCAGCATTTGAGAATGGTGCTTTAGACTTTGCGAGAACAGAAGGTATATGCCTCGTCCCACTATGGCGACTAAGATCAGGAGCTTACTGGGGTTGGCAGGTTATTATCATCAATTTGTCTAGGGCTTCTCATTTATTGCTGCACCTTTGACTAGACTGACCCAGAAGGGTGTTCCGTTCCGTTGGTCCGATGATTGTGAGGTGAGCTTCCAGAAGCTCAAGACAGCTTTGACTACAACACCAGTTCTAGTGTTGCCTTCCATTTCGGGGATATATACTATGTATTTTGACTCTTCACGCGTTGGTTTGGGTTGTGTATTGATGCAGGAGGGGGGAGTTATTACATACGCTGCACGTCAGCTGAAGCCCCATGAGAAGAATTATCCTATGCATGATCTCGAGTT
Organism: Nicotiana knightiana; assembly: GCA_005239525.1. Classification (NCBI taxonomy): domain Eukaryota; kingdom Viridiplantae; phylum Streptophyta; class Magnoliopsida; order Solanales; family Solanaceae; genus Nicotiana; species Nicotiana knightiana. The sequence continues at coordinate 15,959 of ML433699.1, read as the reverse complement.
AGTCGCAATTGTTCATGCTCTTAAGATCTGGAGACATTATCTTTATGGAGTGTCATGTGAGGTCTACACTGATCATCGCAGCTTGCGGCATTTTTTCAAGCAAAGGGATCTCAATGTGAGGCAGCGCAGATGTCTTAAGTTACTGAAGGATTATGACATCACCATTCTTGATCATCCGGGGAAGACGAATGTAGTCACGGATGCCTTGAGCATAAAGGCATAGAGTATGGGTAGCTTGGAATTCAATTCAGCGGAGTTGGGGAGGTGGCTTATAAGCTTGCCTTACCTCCCAGTCTATCAGGAATTCATTTGGTTTTCCACGTGCCTATGCTCCAGAGGTATCATGCCGACTTGTCACATGTGTTAGACTTCAGCACGATTTAGTTAGATGAGAGCCCTAGTTATGAGGAGGAGCCAGTTGCCATTGTTGATAGGAAGGTTCGCCAGTTGAGATCCAAGAGGATTTCCATGGTAAAGGTTCAGAGGAGGGGCCAACCAGTCGAGGAGGTGACCTGGGATTCTGAGGAAGACATACAGAGCAGATATCCACACTTATTCAGCACTCCATGTATGGTTCTAAACCCGTTCGAGGAAGAACGTTTGTTTAAGAGATAGAGAATGTAACGACCCGACCGGTCATTTTTTTTCTAGAACCCCGTTCCCCTAAATAAGACTTCCCATAGTTTCTTTTACTATTTTATGACTGTCAGGGATGGTTAGTTTGGGATTTAAAAGGTTTTGGGTTGAAATCGGAACAATTAGTTCCTTAAGGTTGGCTAAAAAGGCTAAGTTTGACTTCGGTCAGCATTTTGAGCAAACGACCTCGGAATCGGTATTTAATGGTTCCAATAGGTTTGTATGATGATTTTGGACTTGGGCGTATGTTCGGATCGGGTTTTGGATGACCCGGGAGTGATTCGGCGCCCAATAGTGAAAGTTGGTTCTTTGAAGATTTTTTAAGTTCTTTAAATTTGGTTTGGAGTAGGTATTGGTGATATCAAGGTCTGAATGGGATTTCGAGACATAGAAGAGTTTTGCAATGTTATTTAAGACTTGCACGCAAAATTTTTAATCATTCTGAGTCGTCTAAGTATGATTCAGTGCGATTTGGAAAATTGAAGTTCATATTTTGATTCAATTTGGTTTTAGGGTGTGATTCTTGGTTTTGTTGTTATTTTTACATATTTCGAGAGTTTGATCTGGTCTGTATTATGTTTATAGACTTGTTGGTATAGTTAGACGGGGTCCCGAGGGGCTCGGGTATTATTCGGATAGCCCGGAGATAAACTTAGGAAACTTGATATTCCAGTTCTGGTTTCCTTCTTCGCGAACGCGGGAGGGCCATCGTATTTGCGAAGAAGGAATTAGGGCAGTGGACAATTACCCCTCGCATACGTGATTAGGCTCTCGCATTCACGAAGTCAGGTTATCCTAGGCCTACGCGTTCACGAAGCCCTCTCGCGTTCGCGTAGGGGAAAGTGGCCAGAGAGGGGTCAGTACACCTTACCCTTCGTGTTCGCATGGTTGTTGTCGCGTTCGTGATGCCCAGGCAACGTTGGCCTTCACGAATTCGAGACTTCTTCCGCGTTCGCAAAGAAGGGGGTTTCAACTGGGAAGATGCTTGTGATAAATACGGGACTTAGCCCTTTTTCTCTCATTTTTCACACACTTGGGCGATTTTGGAGCTTCAAAAAAAGGAGGATTTCAACCTAGCTATTGAGGGTAAGTAATTTCTACCTAATATGAGTTTAATACATAGATTATTGGTAGATTTTTACATGTAAATTGTTGGAACTTATGGGTTAGAAGAAAAACCTAAGTTTTGATAAAAATGGGATTTAACCACGAAATTGGTTATGGAATTCAGTAAAAATCATATATTTGAGTTCATGAGGTTATGGGTATCAACTTTCTTCAAAAATTTCCGAAATTCAGGCACGTGGGCCCGGGGGTAAAATTTTAGGGATTCTTCAAAATAGGCTTGGGAGATCACTTTGATAGTTAGGATATGAACTTTTGAACACGTATTGATCATTTTATATAATATTTGACTAGTTTTGAGTCGTTGGGCACCAAAATTGATGGTTTGAGAACAATCTTTGTAATGACTTTGCCGGTAGTTTCTAGAATTTAAGTCCCGTTCGGTGGCATAAGTTCTTGAGAAGCTTCATATTATGTGAATTGACTTGCGTGCATGGTTGGATTCAGTTAATGGATGATTCGGAGCCAAATCGAAAGAAGGATTCATGTTTTGGAAGCTTAAGTAGTAAGAATTGACTGGAATTTGACTTTTGTGTAAACGGCTCCGGAATGGGTTTTGGATGATTGCAACACCTTCGTATGGTGATTTTGGACTTAGGCGTGTGTCTGTAATTGGATTTGGAGGTCCGTAGGGTAATTTGGAGCATTTCGACGAAAGTTGAAAAAGTTGAAGTTTTGAAAGTTGAAATGTTTGACCAAGAGTTGACTTTGGCGATATCGGGGTTAGAATGCGATTCCGAGTGTTGTAACATTTCCATTATGTTATTTGGGACTTGCCTGTAAAATTTGACGTCATTCTAGGTTGGTTTGATAGGTTTCAGTGTGAGTTTTAGAAGTTGGAATATTTGAAAGTTCATAAGTTTGATTCATGGTGTGATTCGTAGTTTTGACGTTGTTTGATATGATTTGGGACCTCGAGCGGGTCCGTGTTAGGGTATGGAACTTGTGGGTATTCTTGGACGGGGTCCCGAGGGCCCCGGGTGTTTTTTGGATGAGTTTCTGATGGTTTTCATAGTTTTGGACAGGTCTATTTCTGGTGTCTCGCACCTGTGACATCTTATAGGGCAGGTGCGGCTCCGATTTTGCGTGAGCCTGGTCACTTCTGTGATCGTTGAGTCCTCGGAGTGAGCTCGCTTCTGCGGATGCTGGCACGCAGGTGCGAGGACCGCTTCTGCGGTTCCGCGATTGCTTCTGCGAAGGAGTTCGCTTTTGCACCCCTATCATCACTTCTGCGACGCCGCTAGTGCACCTATATTGTCCGCAGATGCGGACCAGGTCCGGGTAAGTTAAGTTTGCAGATGCGAACGTGTGCCCGCAAATGCGCTTATTTGTCCGCAAATGCGGAAGTCCTGGGCAGAGAGTTTATATTCGAGGGTTTGCCATTTTCTCCATATTTTGAGTTTTAGACCTCGGTTTTGGGAGCTTTTTTGTGGGTTTTTCAAGAAAATCGATTGGGTAAGTGTTCTTCACCTAGAATTTATTATATTCCATGATTTTATCTTTATTTCTATCATTTAATTTGTATTTTGTGTTGAGGAAAATGGAGGTTTTTAAAGAAAAATTTCAAAATGAAAAATCATGATTTGAGGGACGAATTGGTATTGGAATTTGATAATTTTTGTATGGTTGAACTTGTATCGGAATGGGTATTCGGGTTTTGTGAAATTTGTCAGGTTCTGAGGTGGTGGCCATGGGGTCGACTTTTGGTTCGGTTTTTAGATTTTGATAAAGATTGAGGCTTTATGATCCGGAAATTTTTCTTATGAGTTTATTTGAGCCTTGAAGTTATTTTGGTTAGATTTGAGTTGTTCGTAGGTCATTTCACCCGAGAAGTTTATTTTAAAGTATCGATCTGTCTTCTTTAAGGTAAGTATCTTGTCTAACCTTGTGTGGAGGAACTACCTCTTAGGATCTGAGTTTTCTATGCTAATTGTAGTCCGTGTACGAGAGGTGATGAGTACGTGCTCGAACTTATTTGTGTAAAATTGGCCTTTTAGGGTTCTTAGGTCCTTGTATTCACTGAATATGTAGTTGTTCTCGATATAATTACATTTCTTAAATAATAGCTTCACTTCTACCTTCTTTAATTAGAATTAATTACTTCATGATCCACTCTTGCTGCTTATTTGATCCATTTGTGCCTTAACTGAAATTGTTAGCTCTTCTATTGCCATGCTATCCTTTCCTAACTGCTTATCTTTATTTGAAGTATAATTATCTCTTTTGTATTTGTTCACTCTTAATTGAGGTTATGATTATCTTCCTGCTGCTTATCTTTATTGAATGTGTCGTATCTCTTTCCTAATTTCCCAACCTTAAAAAGAAGTTAGATATCCTATAATTTAGTTTACTTGTCCTTATTTGGAATTTTTCGACTTGTGTTAGCTCCCTCATTGTCGAACTGTATATTGTGGACCGTTGATACATAGTATTTTCTTTCTTGTTGAGTTGTTCCTATTATGACTAAATTCTCTATTGTGGCTACTCCTTGTGAATTAGTTCCTCTGTTCCTTGGATTCTGGAATTTTTGAGTTGACCTATTTGTCGTACCCTTGTATTATTGTCATTGTTGTTGTTGTACTTGATGTGGTGATACACGAGGTTTTTGCCGTGCGGTTGTTGTTATTGTGAAATACGAGGTTTCTGCCGTGCGGTTGTTGTTATTGTGATGCACGAGATTTCTGTCGTGCAATTATTGTTATGAGGTTGCACGAGGTTTCTATCGTGCTATTGTTACTATTGATAAGTGCACATGCGGCGTGACAAGGCGGTATATATATATATGGGTTGCGCATGTGGCGAGACAAGGTGGGAACAATATTATGCACGTGTGGCGAGACAAGGCGGGCATTTACTTTACTATTGCACACGCGGCGAGACAAGGTGGGCTATGTTAGGGATTTATTGGTGATGTGTCACACACAATTTCCCCTCCATGGCACCTAGTCTTTGAGACTAGATAATCCTAACATCTTCTGAATAATAACAATGATAAAGTAACATCTAATAATTTATGAAATGGAATTCTCTATACAATTTACAATTCCCAAAATCGGTAGTACAAGTCATAAGCTCTATAGAGTTTGCTACCATATCTAGATACAACTGTTTGGAATTAGGTAAAACAGTGTGATTACAAAATAGGAAGGTGACTCTGAAGCCTGCGAATGCAGCAGCAGGCTTACCTTGAGTCCTTGCAGCAACAGTCTGTACAGCTAGCTAATGATCAACTGACTTCAAAATATCTAGATCTGCACAAAAATATGCAGAAGTGTAGTATGAGTACACCACAGTGGTACCCAGCAAGTATCAAGACTAACCTCAGTGAGTAGTGACGAGGAACAGTAAAGACACCTACTGGACTAAATAATCTAATGTTAGAACAAGGATAAGTATAGGAACAATGGAGTATGATATCTACATAAAGACTATGAGAATGGCAAATAATGCGGTAATTGCAGTAAGAAAGAAAAAACAAGAACTATCAGCGGAAATACTATAATAATGACATAGAAGAATAAATGGAAACACAGTCTAATTCGTTAATTACAGCTAAAGAAAGGACAAGTAACAACTCAACAAAAACGACCATTTTCATATCAGGTTTTAGTCAATAAACTCCCCGAAGTACCGAACCTCGGGCTAATCACAACTCACGGGTCCCAATACCTGAACGCTAACACTTGGTATCCTGTGCCTCATTACACTTCATAACCGCAGTGACGACTCTCGTGCCAAAATAGAGCCATTCTCACATAGAAGGCAAGTAAACAAGGGTGTGCATCTATACTCAACAATATCAAGAAAACCTTTTAACTGATAAGAGTGTTTAACTACGTGTATGCTTGTGCAAGTTTCCTAACAGAGTTCATACCAGCTAGTAAGCATATGAAAAGGAATGGACAGCACGTAGAATATTTTCTCACAACTTTCACAAGATAAAGCTCACACAGGTAAGTGTACCACTACATAAATATCAATAACAAGAATGTCCCAAGGCTATCATAAGTCATCACAAATTCCATGACATAGCCCACCTTGTCTCGCCACATGTGCAATAGTAAAGTAAATGCCCGCCTTTTCTCGCAACACGTGCATATTAATATTCGCACCTTATCTTGCTACATGCGCAACCTATATATATATATATATATATATATATCCCGCCTTGTCACGCCGCATGTGCAAATATCAGTAGTAACAATAGCACGACAGAAACCTCGTGCAACCCTATAACAACAACCACATGGAAGAAACCTCGTGCATCACAATAACAACAACCGCATGGCAGAAACCCCGTGCATCAACACAACAAGTACAACAACAACAATGACAACAATACAAAGTACGGAAAGTAAATCAAATCAATAGCCTTCGATCACGAGAAATGGTAGAACTAGTTCACAAGAATAACCATAATAGAGAATACTAGGCGTGATAGACCAACTCAATAGGGAAGGAAAAAATATGTAAAAACGGTCCCACAACGTATGGTTCAACAACAGGAAAACTAACACGAGTCAAATAATTCCAAATAAGGGCAAGTAACCTAAGGCATAGGATATCTAAGCTTCTTTTAAGTTTGGACAATTACGAAAGAGATACAACCAATTCAATTAAACGTAGGCAGCGGGGAGATAACCATAACCTCAATTAAGGATGAACAATTACAAAAGGGATAACTATAACTTCAAATGAAGATAAGTAGTTAAGGAAAAGATAACATGGCAATAGAAGAGATAACAGTTTCAATTAAGGAACATATGAATCAAGTAAACAATAAGAGTAGAATATGAAGCAATTGATTCTAATTGAGCAGGTAGAAGTGAAACTAGTAAAATTTGGAACGTAATCATAACAAGAACAATTGCATATTCAATACCAGGACCTAGGAACCCTAAAGGGCCAATTTCAACAAATAAGTCTGAGCACGTACTCGTCACCTCGTGTACACGGACTACAATTAGCATAGAAGACTCAAATCCTAAGGGGTAGTTCTCCCACAAAAGGTTAGGCAAGATACTTACCTCAAAGAAGACAAGCCGATACTCTAAAATGAACATCTTGGGTGAAATGACCTCCAGACGGCTCAAATCTAACCAAAATAACTTCAAAGTAAAAATAAAACTCATAAGAAACTATTTCAGATCATAAAGTCTCAATTCTTATCAAAATCTAAAAATCGACCCAAAAAGTCGACCCCCGGGCTCGCACCTCAGAACCCGACAATTTCACAAAACTGGAATACCAATTCCAATACGAGTTCAACCATACTAAAATTATCAAATTCCTATACTAATTCGTCCCTCAAATCATTTTTTTTCATTTTGAATATTCTTTTTCAAAACCTCCATTTTTGTCAACTCAAAACACAAATTAAATTATAAAAATAAAGATAAAATCATGAAATATAATAAATTCTAGGTGAAGAATAATTACCCAATCGATTTTCTTGAAAACCCCACAAAGAATCACTCAAAATCGAGCTCCAAAAGTCAAGATATGATAAAAATGGCCTAACCTTCGATTTGAAGATCTTATATTCTGCCCAGGTCTTTATGCATCGCGAACATGGAGAAAGGATCGTGTACGAGAAGAAGAAAAATAAGGATGCCAAGAAAACCCTTAGGGAACGTGAGTAAAGGACGCGAACGCAAAGAACAGGGGACAAGAACCTATGTGAACACGAGATGGAAGACGCGAACACGAAGAAGGAAAAGGCAAACCTTTGCGAACACGAGAGGATGAATGGAAACACAAAGAAGAAATATGAGGAGGTCAGAAGAACACTTCGCGAACGCGAAAGTCTCTTCGCGATCGCGAAGAAGAACATCATATGACAGAAAATAACAGTTCAAAATAAGAGGAAATGACCCCTAGCCATTCTGTAACACACCTAAGGCCCTCGGGACCCCGTCTAAACACACAAACAAGTTCTATAACCTAACACGGACTCATTCGGGGTCTCAAACACATCAAACAACGCCAAAACTACAAATCACGTCACGAATCGAACTTATTAACTTCCAAATTGTCACGACCCAAATCGATGGGACGTGATGTGTAGCTAGAATTCATGGCTTAAAGCATTATGTGCCTTACATTTTATATGTGGTAATGATAAAAATACATGTCGTATGTGCATAATGGATTCTATTTCATGTGTAGGTGATTTGGATATGGAAGCCGAGCTAAATGGATGCATAAACGTCAAATATACGCTCAAGAGTCAAAAAGGAGTGAACCGGGCTATAGTCGGGCGTTTGAGCCATAAAGCCTGGCCATACCAGGCTATAGCTGGGCGTTTGGGCTATAAATCTTGGTAGGACCAGGCGTTTGAGGGGGCGTTAGATCCCTAACGCCAGGCCTGGCCAGGCTTTATCCGGGCATTTGGGCCATAAAGTCTGGTCCCTGGTCCGGTCCAATCCGAGTTTTGAAGGTTTTAAGTATTTTCCGGTTTGAATAGAAGCCTCCTACACGTTTAGGTTTTGTCCCAAAACATATAAATAGACCTAAAAACACAACTTTGAGGGGGGAGATGCTATTTTTGGAGAGAAGATACACACAGGATCATTAGGAAGCGAAGGATTATTAGTTTTCTTCATCATTTTCTAGTATTTACAATTAATTCAACACCTATGCAATTGTTTGATTTTAGCATGAGTGGCTAAACACCCATTTTATGGGGTTGTGGTTTAGCCATGAATATTGTTGTTCGATATTAACTTAACCTTGATTATAGTTCACTCAATATATGGTTGTTTCTTCAATTCTGTGTTTAATTGCTGAATTGTTTGGCCAGCAATTTGGTTCTATATATTATCTATGTTATGCTTGGGAAAGCCATATATAGATTAGAGAAGAATTGAAGAGAGCGCGATCTTAACCCTTCAGGGGAGCGAATTTGTGGTTAGGATAGGAATATACCTAGTCATCGTGCTTAATTAAACATCGTAAGCTTAGTGCGTTCTAATAGATTAATTTCATAGGAATATAGGTGTTAATCTATTGAGAATAGGCGAGTAGTACTTCGGGAGAAGGCTATGAGAGAAATTATCAATTAATTAGCAACCATGAGTGAATTATATGAAGGGGAGAGTTAATTAGAATGCAATACGAGTGGTGAATTTATCACAACCCTGGAATATTTGCCTCTACTGAATACAAAACAATACTCTCGTTACTCGATAATTAGTTATTTCGTAAAATCGTAGTATAAATTAGTTACGTTCCTGGATTTTATTTTGGCTTGATTAAAATAACAATTAGAGTGATTCAGCAAGTGGTTTACATAAATCTCTATGGGTTCGACATTCAATTTATCATTATATTACTTGTACGACCACGTATACTTGCGTGTGTGTTTGGGATCAATAGGCCGCAATGGGCACCCGATATCTTACTCGACCGAGTACCAATGTAACATATATTTCTTATTACATTATCATATACACGTGACATACGGGCCTAATAGGCCAACATAATCATTTACAAACTCAAAACATAGGCCGACAAGGCCGTACAATCTTTCACGTATACGACATATGTCTACAAGCCTCTAAGAGTACATAAATGTCATAAAGGTCGGGATAGAGTCCCGTCATACCAAACAATACCCATCTAAATCATACAAACCAAACAAGCGAGTTCGAAGCAAATCGAGCCCACCAACATCTTCCGCCGAGCTGATAGCCTACTTGGAGGGCTCTCGACCTGTCTATCGGGACATGCGGGCCTGAAACACCGCGTCCCCAGGCAAAAGGGACGTCAGTACGAATAATGTACTAAGTATGTAAGGCACATAAATAATTATATAAGAGACATGGAAGAGATATAGAGTAATATACTCAACCTATATGTCTGGATAACTCTGTAAATAATAAATCACTTTTAGCATCATGCATATGTGTATGAATGTCATATCGTGCATAGGTATATGTTTCATAACATCATCAACCTCTGAGGGCATCCCACCATATCATATCGGTCACTGTGGGCAAAATCATCATCGTATACCAGCTGATCAGGTGGTGGTGCGTATATAATACCATAACCTTTCACATATCCCATATACATATATATACATACATATATATATGCGTATATAATGTCGTTTGAATATACATACATATATACGCGTATATAATGCCGTTTAAATATACATACATATATACGNCGTATATAACGCCGTTTGAATCATATTTCAGCCACTGTGGGCAACATCATCATCATATACCAGCTGATCAGGTGGTGGTGCGTATATAACGCCGTAACCTTTTCCCATATCCCATATACATATATTTACATATATACGCGTATATAACGCCATCTGGTCATGGGTCAATGCACATGTATGAAATGCATGAAAAGTACGTAATAATCTCAATATTCCCTCCGGATAAACTTTTCCAACTGCGTATTATCCTGAGACCCATGAACAGAAAATAATAATAATAATTCTCATGGGGAATCAAGAATATAGACACTCCTACTATTTCTATGAACAGAGTAATTTATAGAAACTGTGTATTTGCTCGTTTCTTCAGTATAATTTGGACCATGCCCAAAGAAAGAAGGGATAGCCTTAACATACCTGGAGTAGGAAAAACTCTGTATAATATTCTTGTAGAAGATTGCACCGTACCCATTTAGAATCATAAAATTTTACGTTGCTGGTGTGTAAATAATTCTCGTTGGAATTGTTGAAACTTGTAGGAATTCTAGTGTTCTGTTGTAGTATTCCTTTAAAGGAATTGGTAAAGAATTTGTAGGAATCCTTATAAAAACTCATGTTAGTATTTGGAAAACTCACATTTGGTTCTTGGTATTGAAAAAGCTAGAAGGAGATGTCTTTTGTAAAGAATTTGTAGGAATCTTTATAAGAACTCACATAAGTACTTGAAAAACTCACATCTGATTCTTTGTATTGAAAAATCTAGAAGTAGATGTCTTTTGTATATTACATGTTAAGTTGCCACCTATTTAAAATGGAATATCAGTCATACTTCCATCAAAACTTGGCTGCCACGTTTGGAGATATAAGACTTATCCAAATTTTTGGATTAATTACCCACTAATCATTTTATTAACTTGTTAATCTCCCATTAACCAATTACCCATATAGTTATGAATTATCTCAAATTATTTAAAATACTACCCACTTTTAACATACCTTATTTACCTTACTATCATGGCCTTGTGGTACCTTGTATGGTACGAGTCCATAAATACCGGGTATTTTAGCTCGGGCCGTATTTTATTCCAAAATACCAAACCTCGACGACACTCATTTTTTATCGATTTGCTTACCCTCTCACATTCACAAATTTACTTATCCCATTTTTGAAATAGCGTGATACTTATAAATCCAAAATAAATCTCATTCCCGAACTTACGTCAATTTACTTGTGGCGTACTTCCACGTACGAAAACATGGGGTGTAACATCATTCCCCCCTTTGGAACATTCATCCTCGAATGTTGACTAATGTTGTTATCATTTTCTTAACTGATATCTTCTGAGTACTTTAGAACTTTCCTTGTCATCTAGGCGACTGTTCTGTGAATAAGTCCAAAGTCTAGGGCATCCCTCCTTAGGCCTCCTTCTCACACCACAACTTGTAATCGGAATCCTTCCAATGTCGTAACTGTTTCTACATTTCATCATGCAGCCTGTCTAGTTTTAATCTTGTAAGTGTGTCCAATCTCTAGGCTTCACATGTAGAGCTTGATAAGATGTCCCTTTGGGCATTTATGAGTATACTGAAGTTCTTCGCTCGGTACTTGTTTGAATTCACGAATATTGTTATATCTCATCGCATAGGTCCGTTTAACTATCCGTATGAATTTACTGCCATAACTCTTACTTTAATTTATTGTTGTTGAGGACTGCTACCAAATCCCAGCTTACTCTCGTTGTTCATTCCATATGTATAAATTTAAGTCCTTTAATGCTTCCTCGATATTGCTCATCTTTAGAATGACGGTCCAATCTCATCTCATACTTTGTGACTTTTGTCCATCTATTGTTGATTCACCTTAATATTGATCTACAATATATCACTGATAACTTGAACCTTCTTATGTAATACTTAGGCTTACGTTACCTCAAGGAATATCCTAAGTGATTCCCATAATCGTATTTCATAGTGTCTCAATGTGATTTACCTTGTGTGGGTACTTTACTCTNGTATTCATGGGCTTAATCCTAAAGACTTATCCATTCTCGTCACTTTTTCACTTGCCTTTCCTCATCCTTACTTATGTTTTCTTAAAACTTTGTCAATCTACCATTAGCTTGCGACCTATACATATCCATTTATAAGCTTTCCTTCAACTTGCTTGCACCATAAATTTCCTTATGTTATTCTGGAACGTCAAGCAAGACATCACATCATCTCCAACTTTTCTCTATTCTCTTAACTAGATCTCTCAGTATTTAGAAATCATAGGCTGGAAGACATGCCGCTATCATTCTCGGTTATTGGATCCCTGTGCTTATAGCCTTTTATCCAAAATATGGACTATTCACGATCTTCTGCCTTTGAGTATCTCGTACGTTGTTCACCTTTACCTTACTTACCTTAAAATCTCGCATTGTATCTTCTATCTCTTTCGTGACCTCCCTTCCACCTAGGTGTAATTCACGTCTATAACTTGAAGATCTTATTAATATATTCACACATCTGGTATATACACAATCCGGTGGGAGCTTTGTACTGACTTCTAATGAGGCTGGTACCATTTCTAACTAGCTTCCTTGTAGAGCCATTATAGATTATGGTTGTTGTGTTATTTCTCTTGGACATCTGATATTAAGAGTGATTCTGTCATGTTCTCCAGCACAACTTCTATAATTTTTCTAGGTCCAATAATCAGACTCCTGATTTACTTAGGTGGTGTAATTCTTTAGTTTCCTCTTGCTTCTGATCAGCCCCTACGTAGGCTTAAGTTATCTTCCGGTCTATGGCTCATGGTATCAGTTATTACCTTAGCCTTTCATGCGCGTTATGGAATATTTATGATACAATCTTCTAACGATTCAATCCTTTGTCTATTCCCTGGGCTCAATTCTTTCTTTTAACTTATACCGGAGTCTTCTATGGCCGTATGATTGTCAAAAAAAATGTTGCCTGGGTAACGCTCCAAAATCTTGAGTGTATCCATAATGTACTAACTCTGGATCATTAATCAAATAATTCTTTCGTTCCATCTTAGCTTTCTTTCAACGTAAGCTATTACTTTTCCTGGTCTTTCTACCCTTGCGTTCATACTTAGCTTATCTTAATGCTCACACTTGCCATAGTTTTCATACAACTTATCTGATCTTGAATATTACTTTTAATTCTTACTTCCCGCTCATTAGACACGGTAGGTGCCACTTTCCCTTGGAATGCTTACAATGTTGTTGCGATATTGTTGTTATACGACCATTTCCTCTTTAGGTTGTTGTGCTTAGGTTGAAGCCTTCTTTCCTATCTCCTCAGCTAGTCTTTCGTTGTAGTATTTAGGGAGAACCCTTGACTCTCGTAAATTTGTGAGCTTATTACAGACCTTTTTGATTTCCTTACTTGCCTATAATCATCCATAGTTGCTTACTTCTATGCCCTTGTGCTTGTATGGTTGCTTCTGAACTGATATTTTGACTGCCTTCCCAGTGGCACTTTCTTTTATCCTCGCAACATTCATACGTATCTTTAACTACCCCGACTCTTATTTGAATACATCTCAAGTATTATAATGATATTCTTCGAGGCTAAACTCTCCACGTTGGGTTCTACTATGTTTATCTCACACGATCTGATGATTCGTCTGTAACCTCCTGTTTAGCCATAACTGGGATCTTCCTGACCAATTACTAACTACTCGTTGGCCCATTCTCATATCAATATTCCTCATAATCTTTCTCGGGTTACTTCATTTGTCTTAACTTACGTCTGGCACTGGCTCCTTATTTATTAATAACAGCTCGGGCAGGAACCTTTACTTCCTCTCCTTGACGTCGTGCTTGCACAATATTCTTGAATCGTAGCGTATTTGTAAGATTTGGATAAGTGTCATCTCATTCCTCTTTCATTTATCACATTCTTCCTTTACCATTTCGTAATCACTAGAACCACTTAATTCTGGCCTAATGCCACATTACCCCATATTCCCCCCTTTAGGGATGTACTAAAAACTGAAGCCACGAGGATCTACCTATGTATATTTTACCTCTTCATCTTTGGCGTTGTTTCTTAACATCAATGATCCGTACTTGCCTTGCGGAAATTCTTCTGTACCAAGGATGACAAATTCCCTTACTCGTGAGGGTGACACTTAGCGTAACTGGCACATACAGTCTCTTAAGCTTAACTTTGCTCACATTGCTTGCTCTAGGGAAGCGTCTCCCCGAATGACTATTCTCTGTATTCATCGTGAATGTTCTTCTGTGGTCCCTTCTATTACCACTGGAACAAAATCTAAAATTCCCATGAGGTCGAGTACTTCCCAAGCATCCAGTCCCTAACTCATATTTAGTTTATCTTATTTTCCAGTCCATACTGATTTTTGTTACTCTAGGGATTAACTCTCCCCTATGGTAGTCGCGTTGGAGTTACGAACTTATTTCTCGAAATGAGGATATAACCTTATGGCCTATACTTTTTCATTGTCTTAAGGCCCATCACCTTTCGTCTCTTACTTCATTTGACTATAGGTTCTGTAACACTCTACCGTTTTCATCCATGTATCACACTTTATTCATAATGCTTCCTTATCTCTCTTTTCATTACTCTACTAATATTTTTGCATATCCCTTTTCTTGTGAAAACTTCAATACGACATTCTTTCGCTTTTAGCTTCCCTTTGCTCCATCCTGTGGCTCTTTGGATTGCTCAACATCCTCGCTCTACAAAGGATGAGAGCCACACTTAAGGTAATATTTATCTCATCCAGGCTTTCAGTGCCTATCTTCTGAATGCTAGTATTCACATCTAATCGTAATATTCTAGGGTGCACCATCTGGGTGTCTCACAAGAAAATCTATTGGAACATTTGTAATACCCTTCGGAAATGCCAACTAAAGCAAATAATCCATTCACTATTTTGGGCCACTCTAACCCCATCCGGATCGTGATATCCCATCCTCTTCTTAATCTACACCTATTAGCCCCCATAGGGCATAACTGAAATGGGTGTGACCAATTGTACATACCCCTGTTACTGTTGAATATAACTCAAAAAGCTCATGTTCCTCTGCCTTAATTATAACCATTGTTAACCTTTATTAACTGGGTACCTCGTACCCTTTTCACCTTGCTCCTTTTACTTGTTGAAACTTGTATTTATCTTCTTAATCTCTCATTGTCTTTAACCATAGAGGTGGATAGGCATTCTTTCCTTAAGGCTCCTTATTAAGAGACTTACACCTTTCAGTACGCACATGATCTGCTGAA
This sequence comes from Nicotiana knightiana, assembly GCA_005239525.1. Classification (NCBI taxonomy): domain Eukaryota; kingdom Viridiplantae; phylum Streptophyta; class Magnoliopsida; order Solanales; family Solanaceae; genus Nicotiana; species Nicotiana knightiana. The sequence goes on along the minus strand of ML433699.1, from coordinate 763 downwards.
GACCTCATATTTACTTATCATAAGCATGATACAAAGTCGAGCTCCTCTAATTCAACACTTCCACAGCTATATCTCTTATCGATCATCTTTATGAACGTAGGCATCGTCTTATTACAAATAAAAAAAGAATTTTGGAATTTGAATTCTTATAAGTGAGCTCTACCACACGATCTAGAGTAAGAATAAAGAGTGACAATCCTAAATGCCCTGTAGCCTCCTGCTTATAACTGTGGTGCACGACACACCCATAAACAAGACTCTACTAGACACCGCTTGTAGACTCCCTAGGACAGAACTGCTCTGATACCACTTTTGTCACGACTCAAACCGATGGGCCGCGACAGGCACCCGATACCTTACTCGACTGAGTACCAACGTAACGTATATTTCTTATTACATTATCATATACATGTGACATACGGGCCTAATAGGCCAACATAATCATTTACAAACTCAAAACATAGGCCGACAAAGCCGTACAAACTTTCACGTATACGACATATGTCTACAAGCCTCTAATAGTACATAAATGTCATAAAGGTCGGGATAGAGTCCCGCCATACCAAACAATACCCGTCTAAATCATACTAACCAAACAAGCAACTCCGAAGCAAATGGAGCGCACCAACATCTTCCGCTGAGCTGATAGCCTACGTGGAGGGCTCTCGACCTGTCTATCGCGACATGCGGGCATGAAACACAACGTCCCCAGGCAAAAGGGATGTCAGTACGAATAATGTACTGAGTATGTAAGGCACATAAA
>ML433698.1:0-11934 GCA_005239525.1 Nicotiana knightiana | reverse complement strand
TTAGTGCACACGTTGGCGTGGCCCGCCTTTCTGTTAGAGGTCATACCAAGTAAGAAATAAGGGATGGACTAGCCACTAGGCCAGATAGCCTTTCGTGCTACCGGTACGTCGCTCACACCCCGACTCGAGTTGTCCGCTCGGGTAGCCAAGGTCTAGAACAAAACCCCAAGTTTAAACCCTCGAATGATAAAACCTCATGCCGGATCCCTAGTAGGAACGATTATCTGCATCATGTGCATTTTGACTTAGAGGACTCAACACAGGGGTTGGGTTTTTCTAGGACAGGTGTAACCGAAATANAACTCTGTCAAAATTTTCCGGAAAAAGAAGGATTTCAAAATAATCGAAAATGGGGAGAAATAGAATTTCAAAATAGTTGTAAATGATCCAAAATGAGAATAAAATTAAAACAAAAAATAAGTCAAAAACATTTTTCTTTAGTTATGTCAAAATTGGCCGAACTACGCCGGTTTGTTTCTCACCGGATGTGAGATACGTAGGCAAACCTCATCGGTCCCGACTCCATTATTTAAAAAATCCAAATAAAAAAAATTCCCTTAATTCCTTCTTTAGGANAAAAAAAAAAAAAAAAAAACATATCTCAAAAATATTTTTCTCCTTCCTCCTTTAAAAAAATCCTTCTTTGAACCACCAATTTTCAAAAAAATTCAAAAGGTATTTTCCTTTAAATTTCTCGTTAGAAAATCCCAAACAAATAAGAAAAAGAAAAGGATTTTAAACCGAAAAAAAAAATATTTTCCTTCTTTCCAAAGTCTTTTATATGTTAAAAAAAAGGGAAATAAAAATCAATCAATACTCAAAACCAAACATATCCTTCAGAATATTTTTCAAAAAACAAATCCGAAAAAAAAAATAAAATCTTTGTCTTTCTTTAAAAGTCACTCTTTTGAAAATATAGAGGCAACATTCAAAATCCTAAAATATTTTCCTTATTATTAAAAGAAAGAAAAAAAAAAGATGACAAAACGATTGAAATTCAACAAAAATATTTTCTTCTTACACTTGAAATTCTCAAAGTTCAAAACAAATGGAAAAAGAATTTTTAGAGGTCTTTCATTCGAAAAAAATTTCCACCGTTTTTAGAAGTCTTTTGCCCATAAACAAAAAAAAGAGAAAAAAAAAAAAATCAAAAAGCGAAAAGCCAAAAATATTTTCTTTCTTTAAGAAGTCTTTAACTAAAAAAGTTAAAAAAAAAAAAAATCATCATTCAAAAATCAAAATCCAAAATACTTTTTTTCTTCTTCTTTATCTTGAAGTATTTTTCCCAACAATCCAAAAAAAGAACAAAATGAAAAATCAAAACAACATTTTCTTTCCTTTATAAATCCTTTCTTTCGAAAACCCAAACCAAAATCCAAAAAAAAATATTTTTCTTTCTTCTTAAAATTCTTTCTTTCAAACATTTCAATCAAAACATAAGAAAAAAAATATATTTTCTTTCTTCTTTTAAACCCTTTATTTCAAAAATCAAGAAAATAAAATAAACGAAATTCAAAAAAAATAGAGTTAGCTTTATTTACTCCATTATCATTCTTCCTAAACTACGCAAGATGTGATTCATACAGGCGTCATGATACGTAGGCAATCCCCATCAAATTCGATTATAGCCATAAACAAATTGAGTGAAAAATAAACATGAAAAAGAAAAATTGAGTGAAAAAAAAAGAGCGAAAAACAACGAAAAAAAGAGAAGAAAGAAAAGAGTGACAAAAATAACGGAGAAAAGACAGAGAGCAAAAAATAACAAAAAGAGAAAGAAATCGAGATAGGAAAAAAATTCAAATAAAAAAAGAGACAGAAGATGGGGAGAAAAAATTGGAAAGGGACATTCAAAGGCCGAGATGAAACACGCAATCGTTCAAACACATGGTAGAAACGTTTAACTGTTTGCATCCCCAATATGCGATTCCATATTTGTTAAATGTCTCAAACTAACCAGGTTGTTGTATGTGCAAATAAGACATGTTATATTTCGGTGGTTGGTTTTGTCTGTAGTCTAGCCTCCCATCCTTCAAAAAATCCAAAGGCATGAATGACCTCCGCAATCACTCTATCGATCATCGGTCCTGAGGATAGCCCGACATCGGATATTCCGCAGCCAGGATTAGCAACTACTGAAGAAAATGGAATGTTGAGTCGATGCATGTTGGAAATGTGGGACGCCTGGTCTAACGGTAGGGAACCGCCATGTATAATACCTGATTTTCCTGAGTTGATTCCCGGTTCAGATGGGCTTTCCAACATCCTTGTGCCCAATTCAATCTTCCCATGTGGGCGCCCTGTAATGCCGCCTAATGGCCCCAAAATGCCTTCTCTGGATCACCCCAGGCATCAGAATCAAGGGCACATACAATAATGTTCGTTGCACCACAAGTATCCACTATGGCACATCCAACAGTGCCCAGGACAAACTCATACCCTCAGCACTCGCAATATGAGTCTCCCATGGGTCAGCAAAGAACAATGAGAAACCCCGAGCAGGAAGAAATGGATTGGGAGGTGAGAAGCCTAGAGCAAAGCTTAAAGAACATACAGGGTTTGAGTGGTCAGAAGAGTCTCTCCTACTCCAATTTATGCATGTTTCCACATGTTCACCTGTCAGTTGCTTTCAAGACGCCAAAGTTTGAAAAATATGACGGGAATGGAGACCCGATGGCTCACTTGAAACGATATTGTAACTAGCTGGGGGGTGCTGGTGGAAAAGAGGAGTTTCTAGTGGCCTACTTCGGAGAAAGCCTCACAGGAGTTGCTGCTGAATAGTATATAGATCAAGAAATTACCCATTGGCATGTGAGGGACGATTTGACTCGAGACTTTGTTCGCCAGTTCCAGTATAATGTGGACATCGCTCTTGACAGGAACTCTTTGTCCAATCTAAAAAAGAAAACTGCGGAAAGCTTTCACGAATACGCTGTCAAATGGTGTGAGCAAGATGCCAGGGTAAAGCCTCCCATGGACGAAGCAGAAATGGTTACAGTTTTCCTACAGGCCCAGGGTTCGGAGGGTTAGATGAATAGAAACGAGAGAGAAGAGGGATCCATGATGGCTTTAGGCCCTAGGAATTCTTGACGACCTCGGGAATATCCAGTCCCATTTCCCAGAGCTTCACATCACTATTATCCTCATTAGGAAGCAGCCTATGCTATGTCCCCCCCCTCCCCTATGCAGTAATGAACGCTTAGCCGCATCCCCGGCCACAACATTATACACAAAACCGAGCTCCACTTCCCATAAATGTACATCCTTAACAAGCCCCATATAATCCCTAACCAAATTTTCCCCAATTATGAGAGAGGTTAGTCGGCGAAAACCCGCAAAGGGCACCACTGATCGAAAAGGATAATGGATCACTGATAACGACATGGTCCGGGGCAAGGTTTTTCAATCTCGAGGTAATAGTTGTGATGAATTTCTGAGCGTCGGACGGTTTACATGGATCAGGCATCAAGTACAAAAGGCATATCATGTTCATTGAAGTCCGCATGCACTCCAGATAAGTCCTTCTTTCCTTCCCTGAAAGGGACACCTTTTGTTTAAATTCATTGTCCATTCTGTCATTTATTTTTCTTTTGAATCCCTTTCGGTCTAACTCTATTCCTAAACTAAGGCAAAGAAAGGATGGCAAGAATGATTTACAAGGCTCTCATTTGATACGGGCTAATATGCAAAAGGCGCCCAGCCTCGTCAGAGGCATCGAGTCGATCTCGACTGGCCATGGCGACCGATGCTTCAAACTCAAAAACCCTTGAAAGGAGAAAATTAAATTGAAGTGCCTATAAAGGCGAATGAAGTTGAAAGGTTGAGTTCAACGTGGCTAACCATCTCGGCAAGGTTTGAAAGGCCGAAATATTCCAAATTCCCTAAAGCTAAAGTTGGAAGAAAGAAGCCAGAAGTGAAAGTTCAATGAAGGCGAAATAAAGTTGGAAAGGTTAAGTACCACACGACTAACTGTTGCAGTAGAATTTGAGGGGCCAAAACTTCCCCCCCGATACTATGGAAATCCAAAAGAAAAGGCAAGTGAAAGGCCTACAAAGGCAAAACAAAGTAAGGATATTGGATCCCACGTGACCATTTTCCAGCCATAAAGAAAAGATCCTCGGGATTAAAGATGAAACANGCCGACATAGGGTATACAATCCCTAATTGATGATTTCTTTTCCATCAGAAGGTATACACTTCTTAGTTGATGATTTCTTTTCCAACACAGGGTATACAACCCCTAGTTGATGATTTTCCCAATGTAGGGTATACAGTCCCTAGTTGATGCCAACATAGGGTATACAATCCCTAGTTAATGATTTTTTCCAACGTAGGGTATACACTCCCTAGTTGATGCCTACATAGGGTATACAATCCCTAGTTGATGGTTGTTCCAACATAGGGTATACAATCCCTAGTTGATTTTATTCTTACAACATAGGGTCTCCAACCCCTAGTTGATCTTACTTTTAGACATATGGTATCCACTCCCTAGTCTACAATAACTCCGGGTGCACTATTCCCGTCTTTTCATTGTTTTCAATAATAAAGTAGCATAGGTTTCATTACAATAACTCATGAAATTTTCCTAGTGAAAACTGGGATAGAAAATTTCATTTGTTTGCTTTTTGATTTTATGCAGATGGCATTTTTAGGACAGTGGATTCGAGAAGACCAAAAGAAGAAGTTTCAATCCAGAATAGTAAAAACAAAAAGAGAAAAAAGAAGGTTAAATCCAAAGTGCATAAATGGGGACGACATGGACTATTCAGGACGAGATTGAAGTCATCTGTTCGGTGTATCCTGCCTTGATCCGAGGACCGGTAAGATGAAACCAGCACCTGCAGCTAACAAACATCAAGATCCAGGTTAGAGTCAGCAAAAATCCAAGACTCAAGACCAAGTCTTAGATAGGAATGTTGTAACTAGTAGCTGATAGGTTTAGTTTAGTCTTTTTCATTTTGTTATTTTGGTGTAATAAGGAGCTCAGGAAGCAGTAAGCAGCAACAACGGTAGTGAAATCACGGCTTCCCGGTAGTCCCAACTACCAAATCTTTCAGAACCACATATACATTTTTCCTTTATAGTCAAGGATGTGTAGGAAACCTCTGAAGCAAGGTTCGGTCAAACCATTTTCAAAATGCTTCCAAATGGAGTACCAAACGGGAAAAAATTGCTCGTGGTTGCTCACTTTATCTTTGCTCGAAAACTCTTCATCTTCTTGAGCAAAGAGGGGCAGCTGTGAACACCCAATTTTCGCCCCACATGGAAATTACTCCTAAAAAATAATTTTTAATGAATTTTAGGAATTTTTCTCTATTTAGTTGCATTTCATGCATGTTTAATACTTTAAAATTATATAAAAATCATAAAAAAATGCCACATTTTTATTTCATGCCATCTTAGATTTAATTTGTATTTTTAGGAATTAATTACTCTTTAATTGTTAGATTAATATATAAAAATCACAAAAATACATATAATCTTACTTAATTTTCTTATTACATCTTTAGGTTCAATTAATTAGTTTAAATTTGGAATCCAAAAATTAATTAGCTTAAGTAATTATTTCAAACAAGAGGTTTAATCTTGCAAACTAACTTCTAAGTGTTATTGTAATGACCCGACCGATTGTTTTGAGAATTGTAGCTCCTTTCGGTGGTATAAGGTCATAAGCAGCCTCACTTTGTGTATATCGACCTGTGTGCGTGGTTAGATTCAATTACCGGTTAATCCGGAGTCGGTTTGGCAGAGAATTTTCAAACTTTGAAGCTTAAATGAAGAAAGTTGACCGGAGGTTTGACTTTTATGTAGACGGCCTCGTAATGAGTTTTGGTTAATGTCAACAGCTTCATATGATGATTTTGGACTTAGGCGCGTGTCCGGAATAAGATTTGGAGGTACATAGAGTGATTTGAGGTAATTTAGCGAAAGTTAGGATTTCGGCGATTTTGGCCGATATGTGAAATTTTCATATCGAGGTCGGAATGGAATTACGGAAGTTGGAATAGGTTTGTAGCATCATTTGTGATGTGTGCGCAACATTTCAGGTCATTCAGATGTGGTTTGGGTTGGTTTTGGCATTGTTGGCGTATTTTTGAAGTTCAGAAATTCTAAGCTTGAATCCGAGATTTATTCGGTGTTTTAATGTTGTTTTGGGTGTTCCAAAAGTTCGACTAAGTTCATGAATTGGTATGTGACCTATTGGTGTATTTTTTTGAGGTCCGAGGGGCTCGATATGGTTTAGGACGGTTATCAGAAGGCTTGAAGTTTGGAAATGCAGATGGTGCTGCTGTTCTGGTGTGGTCGCACATGCGGATAGGGGACCGCAAGTGCGAGCTCCGCAGGTGCGGTAAAGAGCACGCAGGTGCGAGGATAAGCAGACTGGGTAGCCTCCATAGGTGCAGAACTTTGGAGCGCAGGTGCGTCCCCCGCTGTGGTGATTCTTGGGCGCAGGTGTGGGCAGGAGCGTAGGTGCGGTTTGTGTTTCGCACCTGCGATTGCGCAGGTGCGGTTGTCCTGGACAAATTCTTATAAACGAGGGTTAGCCATTTTCTTCACATTTTGAGCTTTGGACTTCGGATTTGGGAGCGATTTTGAGAGTTTTTCACACAACTTTAAAGGGTAAGTGTTCTTCCACTATAATTAATTATATTTAATGAATTAATTCTTGTTCTTATCATTTAATTTGTGTTTTGGGTTTAGGGAATTGTGGTTTTTGAAAAAAATACTTCTAAAATAAAAAATCATGATTTGAAAGACCAAATGTTATAAGAATTGGATAAATTTAGTATGGGTGAACTCGTATTGGAATGGGTAATCGAAATTTCTAAAATTTGTTGGGTTCTGAGGTGCGGGCTCGGGGATCGACGCTTGGGTCGATTTTTATAATATTGAAAAGATTGAGAATTTATTATTCGGAATAGTTCCTTGTACGTTTTATATGTATTTTGAAGTTGTTTTAGTTGATTTTAAGTCGTCCGGAGGCCTTCCCGCCCGAGAATTCTATTTTTGAAAACCAGGTTGTTATCTTTGAGGTAAGTATCTTGCCTAACCTTGTGTGGGGGAACTACCCCTTAGGATTGAGTCTTCTATGTTGATTGTAGTCCGTGTATGCGAGGTGACAAGTGCGTATTCAGACTTATTTGCAAATAGATTGCCCTTTAGTGATTTTAGGTCCTTATGTTCCCCATGTATGAATTGAAATTGTTATATCTGAATCCCTGATTTCTAGTTTCTTCTCTTCCTGCTCAAATTAGAAGTATTTGCCTAGCATTCCTTGTTTCTTATTCGATCTTAATTGACTTAAATGAAGACTTTGCCTTTCCTACCGTTATACTTGTTGATACCCAATTTTTCCTCAATTAATTTGAAACTTGTACATATACTTTTAAAATCACTCGTTGCAGTAACTAGTATTTTCTCACAGTTTTTCGTATTTTTATCAAATTATTTTACTGTTTATTTAACACTTTATATTCCGTAATTATTCATAAATGATATAATTTCAAATCATTTTTCTTGCTCAACATGTTATTTATATCCTATTTAATTCCCTTACGATTTTATTATTTCACAAATTAGCCAATATTGGCATTATTCAATTAATTTCAGTAGTTTTTGCGATTATAGCACAACTGTGCATTTATACCATTTTAAAATCAATGAATAATCATTTATAATTTTTATATCTTAGTCGATCGCCTTAATTTTATTTATTTGGTCTCAATTTATCTTTTACACAATTATTAGCTATTTTATTAATTAATTATCTTATTTAATTGGGTATTTAACATTTAGCCCATTTCTATTTAAATTATAACCAGTTTAAAACCCAACCCACCTGACCCTTTAATACCTAACCAACCCTGCCCAAAACCCTTTCATACCCGGCCTAACCCCATACCTGATCTGAACCGTTGATCAAATGAGGTCAACGGTCCAGATCAATGTTACAATAATTAAACCTAATCACTACCCCCCGCCGACCCCTCATTATCTCAACACTCATTCTCTCCCTATCTCTCTCTGTTACTCTCTAGTTCTCTCTAGAAGCCTCCTTTGGTTTCTCTTCTCCGATGGAGTCCGATTATCTTCTCCGGCTGGTTCTCTCACCAGAAACCATGGCTCCTCATTGCCTCTTGGTTACCCACACACTTTGCACCAGTCCAGTGATACTCTAGGGCTCTCAGGTGAACCTGGAGCGGTCCAACTCATCTCCCATGGCCCCATGCCACTTTTCGAGCTCCCCGATTGTTTGAGTAAGGGTTACGACCTGTTCCGGCTTAGGCCGGTGCCGTCTTTGAGGTTCTTCCTACTTCCTAGGCTCCACGAAACCATAACCCTATGTCTTCCGATTTATTCTAGATCTACTTTAGATCTATAGTATTACAAAGCTTTTCTATGTTTTTTTTCTCTGAAAACATTCATCTTTAAACGATCATTCAATTTTTAAAACCAGGGTTTCACAAACCCCTTTCAAAAATCTATTTATTTTTTATTCTGCTTTAATGTTATTCTATGCTTTTCTCTGTTAATACATTTTGATTCAAAGCTTTTTACTGAAACCCCCAATTTTTAGGGTTTCATTCAGTCTTGTTTGCTATGTTTAGCAAATCTATATACTTCTCCTAGACTCTCTATGTGCTCTATGTTTCTTACTCTAATTCATTGTTAGGTTTCCTGAATCTCTACTATCCCTCTCGCTTAGGTTTTCTCTGAACTCTGGTGCTGATTATTGTTCAATAGGTCTGATTGTTGAACTAATGGACTGATACCCTCTACTGACTCTGTGTATCTCTTTGCATAGTTGTGATATTTTTCTCGAACCTATGATTTTGTATGTTCTGTACCGATTTTTGAATTGTTTCCCTTGATTGTGTGATACTTTCGTTGATTATGCCTGATTCCCTGTGATTTCAGTTACAGTCGAGTTTCCCTCGACTAATTTTCAGAATTAAACTCGTACTTTGCTTTGTGAATATGTTATCAGTTTTACTTTCCTTAATTATGTGTCATGAACCTGGTCTTTATTACATACTCCATGCTTTTACTACCCCCGTTATGGTAAGATCACTCTAGTTGATTCCTTTCCTTGATTTAACTCTGATTGGCCTGTTTGAACTTGACTCCCTAATTAAAGGGAGTCTAGGCCTTTAATTGAACTGATTGGTTATTATTTCCATAATTATGTTAGACTAATTACTCCTTACCTTATTTTCTTTACTCGTTTTCAGAATTTTAAACACCCTACTCTCTTTAGCATAATACAACCAATAGATACACGAACACACACACAAAACAACACTTATATGGCTCTGAACTCTCACTTGCTTTGATGCATATTCTCTCTTGTTCTTCTGGCTGCTCAGTCGACTGAAAGCCAAGATTGAGTAACTTATTGCTGCTCTATTGCTCTGCATACCACTGTCATGTTGCTCTACTTCTCTGCACCTTCCTGTTTTATTCTTACTCCTAACTGGTATGTTTCTAGTTTAAGTTTATAACATTTAACTCAACATGTTTCTCACGTCTACCTATCTATATGATTACCGTTTCCCTTTAATCTAATATGTCTATTGCTTTCCCTTATATATTTCCATCATTGAATCTGCCTGACTCCCAACACTATGAGCATGTACCCCATAATACTTATTTATTATGTAAATCCTAATCCTGGACCTAATATGTGACTCTGTTTGACACCCCTTCAATTTAATGCTGTTAGATTCCTGGCATGAACATTCTGTGATAACAAGGCAGTGATTGTTTAAACCATATAGCTCTAGCCTAAGGACTATTTGTGTGCAAGTCCTCTTCTACTATATGACTTATTTGTCCCCCAGTCCCCTTATCCCTGTTTGTGTTTGCTTTTTAAACCATGTATGTTCTGAGTGGCTGATGGTCCAGTTTCTTTCTTCTTCAAGCCAGTTTTTTGTAAAACAAATTCTCATGTTGTTCTCTGAAGCTATTTTCAAAACAATTATTTCAAAAGCTACTTTTCAAACTCAACCCTCTTTTAAACTATAGGAATATTTCACTACTCTTATTTCTAAGTTCAGCCCCCTTCGTGTGAGCACTACCTTAGGGACCATTTGAGTACCCATTGAACTCTGACGCACAAGGTTGCCAGTCTACACTGCACTTACTCATTCTTGGCTAGGGTACTTGGGTGTGAGCACTGCCTGGGGTCCTCTGAGATCCTTAGGAACTTTGACACATCTAGGTCACAAAGGGTCATGGCACATGGCATGTTTGGATCTAGATCCTTGGGCCTATTGTTAGGCTCCCTATTGTAACTTCTTAATTTTTATTTTGTGAAATTTATGCAACACTGGTCTGTAATAATTATTTGTAAAAACAAATCTGGAGCTGGATAGTGAAACGGGTGGGGTTATGCATACTTAGTATAATTACGGGTAGAAGCCATTCTTATAGGATTTATTTTGTATATGTGTGTAATAGTCACCATGCTTAAGTATACCTGCCATGCATGCATTAGAGAACATGTTTTAGGTCTGTTTATCTTAGCATCTTTGCCATACTCATGCCTTACTTAGAAATCCTGTTTGTAGTTAAATAACTAAAAAAATGTTTGTTATGTTACTGTCTATGTATCTTCACGTTCACCATGTCTTGAAATCCTGTTTTAGGTTAAAAACCTTAATCGTCAATACTTGCATTAGAGACCATGTTACCTTAGGAATTCATTCTCATCATGCTCATATTACCTATGCCAAACTCATGTGTTAAGGACATACTGCTATTTGCATTAGAAATCATGTGCTAGGTTCAGCAACTTAACTACGCTTCTGTATTTCCTGTTTCGAGTCAAAAGATGTGTTAATAAGTAAATTCCGCTCTAAAATAATAATAGATCCTGATTTCTGAAAATGTTTGTGCATTTAGAAAAGCATGCGTAGGTTTACATCATTCTACACCCTGTATGCATTTAGATATAATGTTCTGTACGACACTGCATTTACATTAGTTTAAATACTCACTCCTTTACCACGATTAAGTCTAAATAGGATAACTGGAGTTTGTTAAACCCGCCTAGGAAAGCCTTAGGCATTAAGTTTATTAAAACTGGGAAAATTATCTCTTTGTATTGTTTGGCTAATTACAGATCAAAATTCATAGTCTAGAACTGGTAAAAAGATCTCTTCTGAAACTCAGTAATCAGACTGCCCCATTACTGTATTCTCACTTAGACATCCTGCCTTAGGTTCTGAAATTCAAAGACCTCTTTGTTTTAGTCGTGCTAATTATGTGTATTAATTTGTGGAGGAAGTCATGCGCCTCGTATCTTCTCCTGTGTGTCCCCTATACTTGCAGTCCTAAATGTTTTATTTGTCGCTTAGAATTTGTCATTTAAACCTAAGGGTTTTGCCTAGTACATACCCTTTAGGATAGCAGTCCTAATCTCCTCCGGGACTGATAGGATGGGATGGGTAATTTCACGCAATAGAATCCATGACCAACAAACGTTATAATTACCTNCGTGTAGCCCCTCTTCGAGGAGTGGTTATCGGGTATTGCATTGATGTGATCCGTATTACTTTAAACCTAGGACATTTTTTCTCAAATGTTTACTTTTAATTTCTTTTTTCAAAACTCCAATACTTGTTTGAAATCCCCCTTATGTGAGCCTTGCTTGTTATTTGCTCATTGTCTGAATTCACGAAACTATTTGGCTGGGACCCATAGTTGTTGATCCTGAGGGGTGCCTAACACCTTCCCCTTGGGATAACTACAAGCCCTTACCCAATATTTGGTAATGCAAACTAGTTCATGAGTTAACTACTCAAGGTGCCCTAACTCACCATAAAAATCATTAGGTGGCGACTCTTCCTTTAACTTATTCCTTCCAAAGGAGTTTGTCCAAAATGTCAAGGACCCGATCTCCGTACCCAAGGCCTTCTTTTTTTGAGG
>ML433695.1:35451-121643 GCA_005239525.1 Nicotiana knightiana | reverse complement strand
GGCTCTATGTTGGGTTTATTACAAAGTCTATATTGTTGGACCTACTGCTAGGTATTTAAGTCAAGGAATGACTTAAAGTTATGATTTTGGAGAATAGGTAAAGTTGTAATTGTCTATTGAGTTTTCCTGAGCAGATACTTTGGCTTGATTCAATGATAGGTTGGAGTTCTTTTTGTTCAAAAAAACTCAAAATTGACCAATGAGTGATGTTTTAAGAGTTGTAGTATGTTTTGATGGTTCCTTTCAGTGAATGGGTTTGAACGGGTTTCGTTGGTCGAGTGAGGTCTGGCTCTTTACTTGTTATTGGGTTCTTGAAGTCAAGGAATGATTTAAAGTTTTGATTTTGATGATTGGTTAGAGTTGCATTTGCCTATTGAGTTCTCCTGAGCAGATACTTTGGCTTGATTTGGAGTCCTTTTGTTTAAAAATCCAAACCCGACCAATTAGTGATTCTTGAAGAGTGGTTTTAATGGCTTTTTATCCTTTGAATCAGTTTAAGGGGATTTCCTTGGTTGAATGAGGTTGGCATCTTTATGTTGTGTTATTGGATCTTAGTGGAATACCCAAAGAGGGCTGAGCATGTAAGAACCAATGATGTTCGTAGCTTTTCAGTGATGGAGCTTAAGAAAGAGATAGATTGAATCATTTCAGCCTGTTACTTAGATGCTTGTTACTCTTCTTTTTCCAGGTTTTGGGGTTTTAAGCAAAAAACTTGTTTGATAATATTGGTGTTAAATTTTCGATTTTGGTGCTGTTTTCTTGATTTAGCTGTGAACTTTCTACTTCCTGCTCCTAATTGGAAATGATTTATGCATGAACTGAACTAATTGTTCCATGAGGTAGATTTATTACTTGTCTAAAGAGCTTTTCGATGATCAGAAATGTTGTTCCCAACCAATTTGGGATGTCTAGTGTTAAGAGCATAGCACGTGATGTGTGGTTTAGACGCACATCACCGGTTCAAACCCCTAGTGTTCAAGTGGAGAAGGGTAGAGGGGAAGACCCATTATCCACTGAGATTTGAACCATGCGCTATTGGCACTTTTGGCATTTCTCAGTTACGTATTGAAAAAGATTTTTTTTTTTTTTTTTTTGGGATTAAGGCGTAGGGTGGATACAAATGTAGTGTTACTTACTGGAAAAGCTTGGTTGTCATGTTTCTGCTTTTGTTTAACATTTGCAGGATGTTAAGTTTTGGTTTTCTTTCATGTAGTAATACTATGCGATGTTACGATTTTTTCCGGATGATTGGGCTAATGAAATAACCTACCAAAATTCTTCTATTTGGACAAATTTCTTATATTATGTACTGATCTCGGAGTCTCAAGTTCTGAATTTTAGATTTAAATCATCTTCACTTTGACAACTAGGCTATGTCAAAGATAGTCTTTTCGTAGTATGATTGTGACACCTGATTATGTGGAATTATCAATGTGTTATTCATTTAAACTTCAATGTGCTTGTCTGTTCAAAAGAATCTAGTGGATTTCTTTCTTTGATTTCGAACTAAAGGGAAGAGTACTTGTTTGTAATCTACTTCTTTCTCTTGGGTCTAATATTAAGTCATATTCTTCGTAAGGATATTTAGTATGCCGTTTGCAAGGGAACCAAAGTTAATGACCTTGTCCCATGCTTATTGTGGTAAACAAGATGAATTCACCCTAAATAGTTGAATCAAACACAACAACATCAGCTTGGCTTCAAGGGCTCAATTCCAAGCTAGAGGGATTGCACTTGTACAAATATTCACTATCCATTTCGCTCCACTTGATCTCGTTCAATTCGATATTTTGGGGTTTTCCAACTCGAGAGATCCTTTGCATTTTCTACTGACATAAAAATCTCTTACAAGACAAAAAAGACGCAACATGACTACAGCTTAATCTCAACTAGTAAGTATCGTCTATAAGGATCTTTTCGCTTCAATTTGTTCTAGTTTTCACCAAGTCTGGATAGATTCTGAGAGATCATAGATTTTTTTATAGCAAACCGTTGAAAGAAATAGAAATTGGAGGGGTGTTATGTAAGGAGGAGATGAACTCCAGATGATGAATGAGTTGTTATATGAGCATGATCACTGGTGATATTAAGATGTGAGGAAGACCAATCTTGAAATGACTGACTAATGGATCAGATATCCAATGGATCACATATGAAATATACTGAAAACCAAGGTAGATGTAGATCTAGATTGTCTGCCATTACCAGTTCAAGTTTTGTTAACTGGAGTGGAGTGCTGAAAGTGACAAGACAGGTAGCAGAGTCATATTTTTCTAAAATCTGTAGTATATTAAGTTGGTTAAACTTTAGAGTCCTTGTTACTTTTAATTTTTGTTTTTCCTTCTTGAAGATTTACATCTTGCAAAATTCTACCGTTGCTACTTTTTCACCTTTTTCTGTATTTCTAACTCTTTGCATGGAAGTGATGATGTGTTCTTAATTACAATCTTGATTGCTAATGGATTTTGAATAGCTCGTTACGTGCTATGATGATTAACACAGTTGAAGCTTCATACATTGGATGACAAATGCTATCCTAAAAAAAGTTCAAATATCTCTGCATCATAGTTGTCATGCTTAGGATAAATAAAGTTAGTAATATGTGAAAGAGAGATCTTTTATCTAATTCCATCGTATGTGCTATATATTTAGAAGTTATCCATGTTTATTGCTGTAGTTCTTTATTGAAACTAAGAAAGCTCTTCTAGATTATAGTTATGGTTATGCCTTGCAGGCCGTCATGGTTAGTTGACAGTAAGAGAATTGCAACAAAAATTAAGAGTGCGTCAAGTGATCCTGGAGCAGTGAATTGGAAGAGCAACCCCACAAAAGCTTGCCCTAACTGCCAGTTTATCATCGACAATAATGACGTAAGATTCTTCTCACACGAATTTCACTTCTACCTGATAATCTATTTGTTGATTTTCTTGCTGTGCACTCTAATGAGAATTCTTATTATGCTATGCAATAAGGAAAAAATAACCCTTTTTCTGAAAGGTCTCTCTGGTCTCTTCCCCTCTCTCTCCCCCGATTTTTTCATTTTTTCCACTAAAGTGTTCGTGATTTGGTAAACTCATATCTATTAAAGGGCTTAACTCAATATCTCTTATTCATTTGGTTTTCTTTTTTTGTCATTTTTTATTTTCTCTCATTAATAATATGCAGTAGAGTCAATCTTTTTTCAAATTTTTGGAGATCTTTATAGCATTTTGCAGATGATATTTTGACAAATTAAAAGTATGACTCCCTAATGAAAGTGGGAAAATGAGACGACGAAAATTTGTGAGAAGAGAACTTATTTCATAGTGCCGGTTTTTGCTTTTATTTTCCTCTGTCTGATAAGGAGTTTGGGTCATGAAAGTGATGGTTTGTGGTTGCTTATAATTAGCTTCCTTGAAAAGTTTTCAAGAACCCCTTTCCCTCAATGAAAAGAAAAAACATAAAATAATTTGAATAGAAGAAAAGAAACAAAGGGAATCGATAGCTACAGTACCTTTAACTGAAACGTTAAAGTTGGCCTTTCCAGGTTAGCAATGACTGGCCAGGATTACCAAGAGGTGTAAAATTTGATCCAACTGATCAAGAGATTATTTGGCACTTACTTGGAAAAGTTGAAGTTGGCAATCGAAGTTCCCATCCTTTTATTGATGAGTTCATTCCAACTGTTGATGAAGATGATGGAATCTGCTATACGCATCCTCAAAATTTACCAGGTATAAAAAAGACATTGGATTCCTGTTCTTCCACTTTTCGTTTTTGATTTATTATGGATTTTTCGTTGATGCTGAATACATGTTTTGTAGGTGTTAAGCAGGATGGAAGTGTCTCACACTTCTTTCACCGAGCAATTAAGGCTTATAATACAGGAACGCGTAAGCGTAGGAAAATACATGGTGATAATTTCGGCGATGTCCGTTGGCATAAGACCGGTCGGACAAAACCTGTTATCTTGGATGGAATTCAAAGAGGGTGTAAGAAGATTATGGTTCTTTATGTAAGCCCAGTTAAGGGAGGGAAAGCCGAGAAGACAAATTGGGTGATGCACCAATACCACCTAGGAACTGGGGAAGATGAAAGGGAAGGGGAATATGTCGTGTCTAAAGTATTTTATCAGCAGCAGCAGCAGGTCAAGCAAGGTGACAAAATTGAACAAGAATTACCCGAAGACGCTGACTATCTGGTTGCTAAGGTTGATCCACATACCCCCAAGTCTGTGACTCCCGAACCCCCTCGCAGTGAGAGGATATCTTCAAGTATGGATGCAAGACAGCAAATTGCCGCTTCTAGCATCAGTCCAACTACCCAGGTATTACCATGTGTAATGTTTTGTTGTTGCCGGTCAACATTAATGTTACATAAGAGTAAACCAATTTAGAAAGCTTCTCCGTTCTCTACTATCCAAGAAATTGATAAAGAATTAGAGAAGATAGCACTTTCTAAAAGTTTAGTCTTGCACTAAAAGCAATGGAAGCATATTTCAGACGGGAAAAATGAAAATATACTTAGACTGAAGTACGGGGGTTTATCTTAATTAGTTATTTGGTGCAACTTTGAGGATGGACCTGACGCAGACACGATGCTAGAATTTCTCAGCTCTCTTCAGAATGGGAGCTGAGATTTTGTCTTTTGTACTGTAAAGTTAGAGCAGTCCGTTAGTTCTGTTTACATCAGTAAACACTTGTCTACTTGTCAAAAAAGAAGCGCACTCCGGAGGGAATGGATTCAATATTGTTGATCATTCTATTAACTGCTGGAACCACATGATTAATAATAGTGATCTTGATCGTTATCATGTAGCTTCTTTTTCTTTTTCGGTTGATGAGACATTACTTAAGCAAAGAAGTGAATGTGACTCCAAGTTTGTTGCACCTGATACCTGATTATCAATAATAAAAGAATAATTTCGTACAGTAATGCTTTTCTTAATATGTATCTTCTTGCTTTGCACCCAGTTTCATGACGTGGATTACATAGAAGATGACATGAGAGCTCTTCCTGAGCAGATCGAGAATCAAGATCAAATCATAGAGAATCAAATCGATGAAACTGAGACAAAAGTTGATAACGAGACTGGTGATGACCCGAAATGGTGGGATAGCGAGTCACAGTATTTACTAGATTCTCAGCAACTTGTGGAAGGGCTATCCTTATGTGATGATCTTCTGGCGAGCCAATCTCCAAATAGGGATGGAAATGAAAATGTCAAAGAGAAGAAGTGTAAACCTAGCCTTGCTGATTATGCTCAATTAGGACCGGAGGATCTGAAAAAGGATTTGGAGGACTGCCAACATTTGGTTCTTGATCCAGCCAACATAGACATGGACACACCACCTGATTTTCGACTTAGTCAACTTGTAAGTCTATTCTTGTATTTGCCATTACATTTATAGAATAAAATTCTGTCTCTTCTTTGTTTATGTCATTATTCTTATATGCGCCTTAATTTATACTTGACATCAAATTTCTGTAGGAGTTTGGATCACAGGACAGTTACATTGCCTGGGGCGGAAGCAAGTTTGGTTTTGATTCTGGGGAGCACGGTGGTTGAGAGAAGTTGTCGAGACTGCTAATCGTTGTTGTCAGATTTTTGTGAAGCTTGTGGTTGAACTATGTCTGCTGCAAGTTGATGGAAATTAATACTCGACGCAACTTACTATTTTGTAACTCATGCCGCGAAGGGACCTAACGCCTTTTGGGCTGCGAAGTTCATTGACCGGTCTGGATTTTTTGCTTGCTTAACTTTGTACATAAATGTTTATGACTTCACAACTTTGCCTGCCTGCTTACTTTGTGCTTGTTAGAACTCTGCTTTTCTACCTTGTGCTTCATCATTTTCCATATTACTTGTATCAACTTAAAACTCATCCTTACATATATGTTTGCACTTAATGTAGGATATGCAGAAGATTATGTATTTTCAGATTTCAGGCTCTTTTGGTGTTGTTCATTTACATTAGTCCTTTTTCATATGATCAGTTATATCAGTATATTTACGACGTTCGGTTTGTAGGTCATGACCATCCAGGGTTGGGGTAAGGTCAGGTCTGCATAACACGCTACCCTTCCCAGACCCCACATGTGGGATTATACTGGATTGTTGTTGTGTGACTTATAGGTCACAAGTTCGAGCCATGGAATCAGTCATTGATGCTTGCATCAAGATAGACTGCCAACATGACACCCTTTGGGGTGCGGTCCTTCCCCGGACCGTGAACAAGGAATGCTTCGTGTACCAAGTTGTTCTTTTTTATTTATTATTTATTTTCAGTCACTCCGGTGTAGTATTGCTAGTTTGGCTAATGTTACATAGAACTTATATTTAGTGTGAACTTGTTTGCACTCCAAATTGAGTTTTTTTGAATACTCCATCATATGCTCTAAGTCAATAAAATATATTATGGAGATCCTTGTTTCTCTCCATAAAAAAATTTACACCATTCTTCTAAAATATAATTTCTATATAGCTGTAATTTATTTTTATGTTCATCCATGTGCTCTAGGATTTTAAGCACATGTACTACGTTAAAATAGTTGTGAGAAGATTACTTCACACAAATCAATATTCATTTTTACTACAAGAAGATTATATTCCTTGTACATATTTCCTTTCCTCGTAGCATTGGTTGGGACTGAGATTTCATGAACATGTTCTGTTGGAATCTAGGAGATAAGCACAGGTTGGAATTGGATGACTTTAAGTATGCATGAATTTGAAGAGCCACTAAATTTCTTGAAGCTATAGACCTTTAAATTATAGGAGGGGCCATTTAGTCAAAGCATGATTGCAACTTGAATACCTCATATCACTAGTCACCTAGCTATGTCTAGTAGCTTGGCAACATGTTTGAGAAAAAGTGAGTTTTAGGGTAGGATAAGAGGTGTCTCCTCACAAAGGGAGCCGCAATGACCAGGAGCGGGCAAGTTTTTACTAAAAATACAGGTCTCCGCAAAGTTGTAAGATCATATATAGAGAGCTGACGCCTGCCCAGTGTCTAAAGGTCAAGAAAATTGGCGACCTGATAACAGGGGAACCGGCAACCCTTTTTTTTTAGGGTTAGGATTAAAAAGAGACGAGCCCACATAGTTTGAACTCAAAACTATATATAAAACGAATAACCAACTCATCACTTTGCATTATCTAAATGAATTTTTACATAATCAATGATGTAAAATGTTACTAGCCTTATGTTTTAGGTTACTAATTTCACGTCCTGATTGCTCTAAATGACCTGATAGTACAAAAATAATTTAGTTAAAAGTAATATTCAACCTGGTGTTCCAAGTGTCAAATAGGCCATTGTTTGCTATACGTAGAGGTTGATCCTAAGTCTAGTAATTGCCCTCTCCCATATGACATGATGTATTGTATTGAAAGAATAGACACGAAGGGTCTCTAACACTCTTGGCCATTTTTTGGAGTCTAAACACATGACAAGAAATCACAACTACACTTAAAATATTTGCAAACAATTTTATACATGAAAAAACAGAAACAACACATTTTACTATTTTTTCTTTTCCCTTTGTGTCATCAAATAGAAGTATACTAAAATTTTTACTATAAAGTTGCTAAAAGTTTATTCAACAAATATATTTTTGTAGTAGTTCAAATGTAGCTTGGATCTTCAAATGAAATTCTATCAGCTGTAAAATCTTGATTATGACAACACCAATTATCTTTTGTAATCAAAATTTATATTTGGAAACTGAAAAAGGATCACATGAATGGTAAAAAATAAGCGTACTGTATTAGTATATTATACTGACTTAAGATCTGTGGCAGGTGCCCATATGCAGTGATATGCAATTGGGTACGTAACTACTATTTTACCCTGGAGAGATCCTAAATTAAGAAAGGGTAGTTGTATTAAATACTCTAGTTATCATATCAAGTTGTGTTGGGACGGATAAGATTCTTTCATCCTTAATTAAAGATCTGGAGAACGTTTTCGTTTTTAATGAGCTTTATGTAACGCAAACTTGAATTAATTGGTGTCACAAAATAAATATCGAACATCGAACGTGAAATGGATAAAATATTTTAGTTCATATTTTCATAGGAATGATTTCTGAATCAGAGAAAGAAGAAAGGCAAGAACCAACCAACCGATATTGTTGTCTCATGCATATCCGATTTCATTAAATTAAAGCATCAAATCTTGGTACATAATAAAAACTTAGATCTATTTTGTGAACCATATGAATATATGATGTAACTGTTTTGCATACCTAACCTTATCTACTAATCGCCGCCTGATATTTTAAGACATTAACTGTTATACTTCTCAGTATATATATCTTTAAATAAGGTTCTTGTCAATTTTGAAATGATTTGATTACATAAATATTTTTATACCGTCAATATATATTACTTAAAGCTTTTTTTATTTGTAACGACGATAATATATAGACATGCATGTTTTATAAGATTCTGATCATGAAACTATAAATTGAGTAGGGGCGGATCTAATGTAATAGTTACAGATTCACGTGTACCTATTAGTTTTTGTGTGGCTATACCTTTTTATAATGGAATTCACCAAATATTTATTAATTTTTTTATTGTGAAAACTAATTATTATTGTAGTATTAATTTAAGATTACTGTAAAAATTCATAAATTTTAAATTCTGAATCTGTCTCTAAACGTGATATGTTATAAGATACAAGGGCATTCTGATCGACTCGGAATTCAATATTTCTAATTTGGCAAAATATGTCAAGCAATATTATTACCAAGTACTGCTCTCATTTTCCTTTCCCCGGGCCTTGTGTGTGGAGGGATTAGCCTTGAGCCAGGTCTTGATTGTTTATTTCATTTGTCAATTTNAAGTATTAACCATTCAAGCAAACTGCCTTTGCAGCTGGGATATAGCTTGTGTACTCCTTTGTATACACTAATCGTATACCAATTATATATATGTAAACGAGGGGTATTTGGGGAAGGGAGGGGTGGGGGGAGGGGTGGACCATTTGATGATTAGAAAAGAATCACAAAGAGGGGGTGGGGTGGGGTGGGGGGTGTATGGGGCCCCATTATGGGTCCAATATAATAGGCAATATGTAGGGGGTGGGGGGGGTACCCCAGGGTTGAATAAGAAGGGGAAAGTGCACGTGGGGATGGATAAGGCCTGCCGTTTTGACTGATCACATAGTGTCGGGTTTGGCTGTGAATTGGTTTATTTAATTTATGGCCGACAACAGAATATTAGATTGGGGATTCAGCTCCTGTGCTACTTGACACCCCTTGCCCCACTTCATTTTAAAAGTTAAATTTTTTTCGAAATCAATTTTTATATTATTCTATAATATATATCCTTTGTAATAATACTATAATAATTAAAAAATATAGGAACAAACAATGTTATTATTGAGAAGTTTAATTCAGGGATGACTCAAAAAGATTAGTGGCCTAATGCTAACTTTTAATTTGGGGCCTTTCAAAAGGAAAAAAAAATCATCTATATTTTCAATTGAAGTCTATTTTTCTAGCTTTTTAAAATGTAAAATTGTTAATAGTTTCTTTTATAAATAATTTAATCTCTCCTAAGATATTATTGATTTTCGATAATAGAACCAAATTCAAGAAGTTTATAACTTCATATCGAAATAATTTTTTATGTACTAATATACTTATTGAATCGCCTGAAACCTGAGGGGAAAAAAAATAAAACTCTTTTCTTTCTGCAAAGCACAATATAACTTATCGAGAACTTAAGCTTTTTTGCAGATACCAATAAAGAGAATATAAGAATGTAGTACACATTTCTGATGAGAAGGATAAAAAATAAGACTTGGACTATTGAAGATACCAAAAAACAAATTCTAAAAGTTTATTACATGTTTTTAGTGAGAAATGTAAAAGGAGAATAATAATATAGGTACCTCACTAATGATATCAATCATAAAATTTAAATAATTAAAAGATTTATATTTGCGACAAGGGTTTAGGGGAGTGATTCCCTTTCTCCAATTTTTGGTCAAACGGTTATATCAATATTAAATTAAAAGTTATCTTTACTTTTTATAAAAAAAAATTTTAATTTTAACATACCCAATATATTTAGACCTTTTCTCTAAAGATTGTTGTGAGATGTATATGATTCGACTTACCTTAATTAGATATATCGAGTTCGAGTCTTATGGTTAAAAAAAATCCTATTAAAATGTGTTCTCTGTTTTACTAAGTCTTAGGCGATACGAATTTAGATTAGTCAGGATCTCAATACAAATACTAGTAGAAAATAAAAAGAAAAATTTGGGGCCCTCAAAATTTGGGGGCCTAAAGCATTTGCTTTAGTGGCTTGATCCTTAGGCCGCCTCTAGTTTGATTGTAATATGAGTGAGTAATATATATATATATATATATTATGTATTTTTGCGAATGCATCCTAAAGAGTAACGGAGGTGTGCGAAGGTTGCCTCAAGCTAAAATTGTGCTCGTGAAAGTAATGGTATTAGCCTACCAGATTATGAGACCGACCGATCGAAAAGAGAAAAAAGTCGACTATGTTTTCAAACAGATTTGTCTGTCTGTAATGAAGATCACATTAAAGGAAATATAGGTTGATATGTCTCTAGCTTGTGTTTCAATGATTAATTGAACGTAAGCATAAGGTGCGATAACTTTTTTCAATGGTACATCCCATTTAGCTATTAGTCGATTTGAGGTGCGATAATCAAAATATTTAAATATTTATATAAAATTAAATATTAGAATTTTTTTTGTAAAATTACTCTGATATAAAACTAGCTAAAAAAACACGAATAGTCATTTTTATATAGAATTTGTTATACAAAATTGGAAGTAATTTTCTTAATCCACGTGGATTTATGATTTTTCTTGTTCCTATTTCCTTTTTTTTAGGGTCTGCACTTTGTATTGTGAATTTGGCTCTATTCACAGTTTTTGCCTTCTAGAATGGGGAAAATAGATAAAAGAGTGGGCAAACATAAAAAACTGGATCATACATCCATCCTGAAATGTAACATTACTTTGATTTTGTCATTTGTGTTTTCTTTTTCTAGCCATAGGTTAAAAGAATTAATTTTGACAGTATTCAATGGATTGTGGTGCTTGGAATATTTGATAAAAAGGGATTCCTTATCTATATTTACAGATTTTGTACCTCGAAATTTATATGAAGCTTTATTGTTTGAAAAATAATTGTCAAAATTTTAAAAGATTATAACAACATCAATAATAATATATTAAGTGCAATTTTACAAGTGGGGTCTTAGGAGGGATGTGTAGGACTGTGAATAATTTGGTAAATACTGAAATATCATACCGAAACAAAAAATTTGATATTTGATATTCAATATTTTGATAGTTGGTATGGTATTTGGTTTAATTATTTTAAAATATTGGTAGTAGGTACGATATTCAACATTTAAAATAAAATATCAAAATATCGATACCATACCGAAATATATATTACGTTACGCAATACACATATTATTAATTATAACATAAAATTTAATGTTCAAAATTGTACTTTTCATTATTTTTATAGTTTTCTTTAAACTTTACCATATTTTTTCTCACTATATTTGTTTTTTCTAAATCTTTTTGGTTGCTTTATTACTTTTCAACCTTTTTCCGGTCTAGGTTTTAGCATTTTTGGTTTTCATCTTTTTCCCCATTATATTTCAGTATTTGTATTTTCGTATTTGTGAGCACCTTACTTAAGCATAGTATAATCCATGGCTTTATGCACTATTAATAGTCGAGTCGGACAAACCGAAGCTCCCAGATCAAATAAATCGAAACAGAAATGAAAAAAGCTGAATCATACCAAATTTAATTAGGTATAGTATTGGTATAGCAACAACAACAACACAACCCAATAAAAATTCCACTAGTGGGGTTTGGGGAGGGTAGAGTACACACAGTCCTTACCCCTACCACGAAAGAGAAATATTGTTGGTATAATATTTTAAGAAACCGAATATTAAAAATAACCGAATCGAAATATTTAAATACCGTAGCGTACCGACCGATGAACACCCCCGAGAGAATGTAAGCAGGAAACCTAAAATTAGAATATTTGACTCCCGTATTCCAAGCACCTTCATTTTTCTAATGAATAGAGCAGTCGATTTCTGTCATATGGAATAATGGAAATTGTAGAANAATGTAGCTTGGATCTTCAAATGAAATTCTATCAGCTGTAAAATCTTGATTATGACAACACCAATTATCTTTTGTAATCAAAATTTATATTTGGAAACTGAAAAAGGATCACATGAATGGTAAAAAATAAGCGTACTGTATTAGTATATTATACTGACTTAAGATCTGTGGCAGGTGCCCATATGCAGTGATATGCAATTGGGTACGTAACTACTATTTTACCCTGGAGAGATCCTAAATTAAGAAAGGGTAGTTGTATTAAATACTCTAGTTATCATATCAAGTTGTGTTGGGACGGATAAGATTCTTTCATCCTTAATTAAAGATCTGGAGAACGTTTTCGTTTTTAATGAGCTTTATGTAACGCAAACTTGAATTAATTGGTGTCACAAAATAAATATCGAACATCGAACGTGAAATGGATAAAATATTTTAGTTCATATTTTCATAGGAATGATTTCTGAATCAGAGAAAGAAGAAAGGCAAGAACCAACCAACCGATATTGTTGTCTCATGCATATCCGATTTCATTAAATTAAAGCATCAAATCTTGGTACATAATAAAAACTTAGATCTATTTTGTGAACCATATGAATATATGATGTAACTGTTTTGCATACCTAACCTTATCTACTAATCGCCGCCTGATATTTTAAGACATTAACTGTTATACTTCTCAGTATATATATCTTTAAATAAGGTTCTTGTCAATTTTGAAATGATTTGATTACATAAATATTTTTATACCGTCAATATATATTACTTAAAGCTTTTTTTATTTGTAACGACGATAATATATAGACATGCATGTTTTATAAGATTCTGATCATGAAACTATAAATTGAGTAGGGGCGGATCTAATGTAATAGTTACAGATTCACGTGTACCTATTAGTTTTTGTGTGGCTATACCTTTTTATAATGGAATTCACCAAATATTTATTAATTTTTTTATTGTGAAAACTAATTATTATTGTAGTATTAATTTAAGATTACTGTAAAAATTCATAAATTTTAAATTCTGAATCTGTCTCTAAACGTGATATGTTATAAGATACAAGGGCATTCTGATCGACTCGGAATTCAATATTTCTAATTTGGCAAAATATGTCAAGCAATATTATTACCAAGTACTGCTCTCATTTTCCTTTCCCCGGGCCTTGTGTGTGGAGGGATTAGCCTTGAGCCAGGTCTTGATTGTTTATTTCATTTGTCAATTTAAATACTGAAATGAAATGAGAGTTACGGATATTCATTCCTAGACAATGTCACCAATTGGTGACTGTTTGACCAAAAAGTTTCCAAGTCTTTTTGCTAAACTAAATAAAGTGATGGGAAAAAGGATAAATTCTAGCCAAAAATAATTAATACTAGATCAAAAAATGATAAGCAAGAATAACTAGACAAGGTTGAACTTGAGAATCAATTAAGACCTTAATAGAGACCTAAAATATGCAATGAGACAACACTCTTGACAGCATTACTTCATAACATAAAGTAAAGGAGGAAGAAAAGGTTCACCAATCGTGGCCATGTGACATTTCTTTATTTATTCAATAATGATGATTTCAAGAAAAATAGCAAGGTTCTCAGTCCTCTCTTCTTTACAAGGTAGACTCTCAAGTCCCTCTCTATTGTAAGTGAAGAAGTGTGTGATATTGGAGCAGTCCTCTCCTATTCATTCTCTCACCTAGTATTTATACAAGGTATTTTCATTTACCCAATGGTCCTTAGCCAGGGTACCTAAGTCTTTTGACCATGCTTTAGATTGACCCTCTGAAACGCCGTAACACCTACTTCGCCGTGCCGAAGTGCTTGTCGCTATAGTGCCTCATAAATACAACTTCAGCTTACTCGACCCTTTATTGTTCCTTTTTGTGCGGATTCTTTTTTGATCAGATTTCGACTCATGCAGTGACCTGATCCCGCTAAGCAAGAACAGACTTCACAACTTTTGAACAAGTCTGCCTCTTAGGAGAAATGCAGGTCTATTTGATGTTATAAACCTTATTATTAAAGTTGAAATAGGAATATGATATGTAAATGAAAGGGACATAGGTAGATGCAACTAGAGGTGAAAAAAATAGTAGGAGCTACCATATTTTTGTAATGATAAGTCGCAAACAACACTTGCTGAACCTTACCCTATTTATGAATTCCATTCAATCCACCAATTATTGCCTCTTTAATCAGTACCTTTAAATCTCTCTCTCTCTATATATATAATAATACATATACAGAAAAGGAAATGAGTATTTTAGCCCAGAAACAAAGAGGGTCTGAACTAGGCCAAAGTACATTCCCTTTACAGTATGCAGTATGCACCTTCAACTTCTAATCCAACTTGCTCTGTATCCCTTTGTGGTCCTATGCCTACATATGNAATACAAATACTAGTAGAAAATAAAAAGAAAAATTTGGGGCCCTCAAAATTTGGGGGCCTAAAGCATTTGCTTTAGTGGCTTGATCCTTAGGCCGCCTCTAGTTTGATTGTAATATGAGTGAGTAATATATATATATATATATATTATGTATTTTTGCGAATGCATCCTAAAGAGTAACGGAGGTGTGCGAAGGTTGCCTCAAGCTAAAATTGTGCTCGTGAAAGTAATGGTATTAGCCTACCAGATTATGAGACCGACCGATCGAAAAGAGAAAAAAGTCGACTATGTTTTCAAACAGATTTGTCTGTCTGTAATGAAGATCACATTAAAGGAAATATAGGTTGATATGTCTCTAGCTTGTGTTTCAATGATTAATTGAACGTAAGCATAAGGTGCGATAACTTTTTTCAATGGTACATCCCATTTAGCTATTAGTCGATTTGAGGTGCGATAATCAAAATATTTAAATATTTATATAAAATTAAATATTAGAATTTTTTTTGTAAAATTACTCTGATATAAAACTAGCTAAAAAAACACGAATAGTCATTTTTATATAGAATTTGTTATACAAAATTGGAAGTAATTTTCTTAATCCACGTGGATTTATGATTTTTCTTGTTCCTATTTCCTTTTTTTTAGGGTCTGCACTTTGTATTGTGAATTTGGCTCTATTCACAGTTTTTGCCTTCTAGAATGGGGAAAATAGATAAAAGAGTGGGCAAACATAAAAAACTGGATCATACATCCATCCTGAAATGTAACATTACTTTGATTTTGTCATTTGTGTTTTCTTTTTCTAGCCATAGGTTAAAAGAATTAATTTTGACAGTATTCAATGGATTGTGGTGCTTGGAATATTTGATAAAAAGGGATTCCTTATCTATATTTACAGATTTTGTACCTCGAAATTTATATGAAGCTTTATTGTTTGAAAAATAATTGTCAAAATTTTAAAAGATTATAACAACATCAATAATAATATATTAAGTGCAATTTTACAAGTGGGGTCTTAGGAGGGATGTGTAGGACTGTGAATAATTTGGTAAATACTGAAATATCATACCGAAACAAAAAATTTGATATTTGATATTCAATATTTTGATAGTTGGTATGGTATTTGGTTTAATTATTTTAAAATATTGGTAGTAGGTACGATATTCAACATTTAAAATAAAATATCAAAATATCGATACCATACCGAAATATATATTACGTTACGCAATACACATATTATTAATTATAACATAAAATTTAATGTTCAAAATTGTACTTTTCATTATTTTTATAGTTTTCTTTAAACTTTACCATATTTTTTCTCACTATATTTGTTTTTTCTAAATCTTTTTGGTTGCTTTATTACTTTTCAACCTTTTTCCGGTCTAGGTTTTAGCATTTTTGGTTTTCATCTTTTTCCCCATTATATTTCAGTATTTGTATTTTCGTATTTGTGAGCACCTTACTTAAGCATAGTATAATCCATGGCTTTATGCACTATTAATAGTCGAGTCGGACAAACCGAAGCTCCCAGATCAAATAAATCGAAACAGAAATGAAAAAAGCTGAATCATACCAAATTTAATTAGGTATAGTATTGGTATAGCAACAACAACAACACAACCCAATAAAAATTCCACTAGTGGGGTTTGGGGAGGGTAGAGTACACACAGTCCTTACCCCTACCACGAAAGAGAAATATTGTTGGTATAATATTTTAAGAAACCGAATATTAAAAATAACCGAATCGAAATATTTAAATACCGTAGCGTACCGACCGATGAACACCCCCGAGAGAATGTAAGCAGGAAACCTAAAATTAGAATATTTGACTCCCGTATTCCAAGCACCTTCATTTTTCTAATGAATAGAGCAGTCGATTTCTGTCATATGGAATAATGGAAATTGTAGAACACATATTCTGAATGGTAATTTCTAAAATTTGTCAAAGTTATTTAAAAAAAAAAAAAAAAGAGTCAAACTTTACAGAATTTGTCATTGATAATAACTTTACTTCTTGTATCAGACTGAACACCACGTACTTCTACAACATATATAAATATAACGTAAGTGGTCCTGCTATAAAATTTCAGCCTCATTTCTCGAAATTTTTTCATTTTATCAAACCTTAAGAAACAATAAATGATTAATAATATTGTTAGGTGGAAGTCCTTTTCTGACAGCAAACGTCGCACACGTGAATATGGGCTGGACTGCAAACCCAATTGGCCCACAAAACTAGTTTTGACCATCAGCCCTAAAAACACCATTAGATAAGATAAGCCTATACCACTTAGAAACACACAATTTTTTTTAGGGAAATCTACACTGTATAGCCGCACTTCAAAATAATAATCGTTAAATGTATATTAAATATTAATATTGGTAAAATATATATTATACATAATCAGTGAGTATTTTGAATATTTGATTAACGATTGTAATTATTTTTAGTATAAAATATTATATTTTATGGTATATTTATTAGTTGAAAGACAAATGCCCAACTCCAATAATTTATAGGGAGAAAAATGCATCCATGCTGTTTGGTTGTGGACAAAGAAATCCAAACAAATATTATATCAAGTCATTATCATCTTAATTGTAAGTTAAAAGAAGTTTTATGTTTGTAGCAACCTTCAATAATTGTAGAACAACTCAAATTCGAAACTAGAAAAATAACATTTGACTGTTTTCTTTTATTATCAATCATTTAAGATACTATGATTAAAGTAGGAGTCATTGTTGCTCGATCTAGTAGTAATTTAATGAAAAGTCTATTAATAGCTGTAGGATCTCCATTTTTTATCATTCAATTTATATTAATTTTGGAAGAATTAACCTAAAAAGTTGTTAATTTAACTACTTAAATTAAAAATAATATAAACCGAAGAAAAAAAGAAAACAACGAATTCACTTGGCTATTTGTGTAAAAATTCCATTAATTTAAGCATGGTCGACCATATGACAATAGTGTAAGACACTTTTTAGAAGTGCTTTTTCCAATAGTAGCAAAAAGTGAAGAAATAATTGGAGTAATTGATAACACTATTATGTATCTTGTATGTAGTCTTGACCACCAAAAAGAAAAGGGCAAGAAAACAAAATAAGAAATTGCTTTTTTGAAGAAAAAAAAGAAGGCTTTTTGGTACATTTTCAATATTAATTAAAATTATTAGATCCTCAACATAATATCTTACCTTGTGGGACTGCTAATCATTCAATTAATCATGCTTACAAATTCGGTTTAGTGAAGACAAAAGGGTCTTTCCTAATTTCTAAAAGCCGTCAATATTTCAGTAATCGATGTTGTTTGATTCTCGACAAGAAAATCAATCAAGATATTATCATCTAGTTTTCTGTTAAAGCAGTGTTTATGTTTACATTTGTTTAGAATATCATTACAAGACAACTGTAAAAAGCGTTCGAAAAATAACCCAAGGAAAAAGTAATAAAAAATAAACCACACTTTAGAAAATTCTTACTATTTGTATCATGGGTTGGCATTCATAGCTTAGTGGATAGTTTAGGAGCTGATAATTAATATTGGTATTTTATATTTGGGCCTTCACCAAATATTTATTGTATTTGAGCTTCCGGGTCCTATAAATAGAAAGGCCCAAATATGTAAGAGATACATAAAACAATACATTTTCATTTTTGTACACGTTTTTTTCTGGACAAAAATATATAAGCAAAATTAGATTTTTCTTTCTTTCTTCTCTTAGAACCCTAATTGGATCTTCCTCATTTTCCTTTCATCTCTGAATCTAACATGGTATCAGAGCCATGGCGGTTGAGATCTGTTCCTTCGTCGATGTGGAATGGTATTGGTGAAGTTTTTATTTGCCGAATTTCGTTCCGATTTTGGTCTTCATCGAAGATCGAAATATAGGTTTTGCAAAGAAGAAATCGAGTCCTGTTCAGCTGTGATTTCTGCCTGTTCCGCTGTGATTTCTATTTTTTTATGGACTACGACGATCTTATTTCAACTTATTTTCTCAACAATTTCCGTTTGTCTCTTCATTTTTATCAAGGTCGTCCCCTTCCAGTAGCGAATGGTGCTTTTGATAACATCGTATCTTCTCACTAGCTGCTAGTTAGTTTGTTTGCTATTGTTTCCTGTTATGCATGTTTCAGTTCAACTTTCTGAGTCCAGTTATTGTTAGTACTCTGGTCAAACTTTGTTGTAGTTTTGGTTAATTGTCAAAATGACAAACAACTCTGAGATTCCACCTGCTAGTGTAGGAACTTCATCTCGCACTGTGTTTCATCCNGGGGTGGGTGGGTGAATGAGAGAGTATATTTTACATGAAGTTGTGAATCCGGTTGTTATGTATATAAATTTGAGATTTTTTGGAGTAACTCATAAACATTAACAGCTTGTTTGGATGGTTGTTAAATATTTTTTTTATAATGTATCATGATGTATTTGTACTTCATTATATTATATTATTTTATGAATAAAATATTTGGATAAATTGTATCGGTTGTCGTCGTTTCATGATGTCACACGCTAACAATATGAAAAATAAACTTGCAACATTACTAAAGTAAAAAAAAAGGATACAAAGTAAAATTATTATATATAAAAAATAGCATAAAAAATAAAATAAAATATAATTATTTAATAATAAAAAGGGCCAGATGAGAGGAAAAAGAAAGGTAACGCCGCCGCCGTACTAAATCGTCGTTACATAGAATGACACTTTTCATCGTTACGTCACGACAAATTTAACAATACAATATAATAAAATTTAAGTAACGATCAAAATAATTATTATATATAAAATAAAATACGATAAAATACAATAAGTATTAACCATTCAAGCAAACTGCCTTTGCAGCTGGGATATAGCTTGTGTACTNTACACTCATCCATGTCACCCACTTTATGTTCATCCCTCAGATGTTTTGGGTGCTTCTCTAGCTTTTGTTCCTTTTTATGGTTCTGGTTACTCTAGCTGGCGTAGGACTATCTTAGTAGCCTTGTCCGTTCGTAATAAACTGGATTCTATCAATGGTTTATCTGTCTAGCCACCTGCTGAGTCTCCCTTGGCTAGGCAATGGCAAAGATGCAATGATTTAGTCATCTCCTCGTTGACAAACTCTCTTACCAAAGAAATATCTCGTAGTGTCGAGTATTCTGAGTTAGCCAAGGACATTTGGAGTGAACTTGAAGAGAGATATGGGAAGGCTGATGGAGCTAGGTTGTTTGAACTTAAGAAGGAGTTGGCACATATATCTCAAGGTTCACTAGACATAGCATCTTATTTTAATACCATAAAACAACTCTGGGATGAGATATCTTCTATTTATGTCAACCATTTATCTGTTTGTACTTGTGAGGGTAACAAGAAAGCTGAGGAAGAACAAAGAGTTTATCAGTTCTTGATGGGAGTTAATGATACTTATCTCCAAGTAAGGAGCAACATAATCATGATGAATCCCTTGCCCTCAATGAATACTGTTTACAGCATTCTTTTGGCTGATGAGAAACAGAGACAAGTCTCTTCTTCTTCTCATTTCAGCAACAATTCTGCTTCTTTTAATGCTGGAGTTTATAAACAGAGTTTCCCATCCAAAGTCAATTTTGACTCTCCCAGAACACAAAATCCTCATTCAAGGTCTAATTCAGAGTTTCAAAAGTCCTTCTTGATCTGCAAGTATTGCAAGAAACTCGGGCATGTTATTGACAAATGCTACAAATTGCATGGATTTACTCCCAATTTCAAGTTCACCAGAGGGCCTGGATCTAGAAAAACAGCTGCACATGTTGAGGTTGATCACTCTGGTGATAATGGGATCTCTGGTAGCACTGTTGGACAGAATGTTGGACAGCCTGAAGAGGCTTCTGCAGTTCCTGGTTTAACCAAAGACCAGTACTCTCAACTCATGATGTTGCTGCAACAGTCTCATATTTCCAGTCCATCTTCTCCTCCTACTCTCATGGCATCTGCCAATTTTGCTGGTATGCTTCTACCTGAGAATAGTTCAGTTAGAACTTGCTTTCTTACTAAAATAGACAATATTATTTGGATTATAGATTCTGGAGCTTCAGATCACATGACATCTGATACATCTCTCCTTTTCAACATATAAACATTATATGTTCCTTACCTAGTGTCCCTTCCAAATGGTTACAAAGTTAAAGTTCATAATGTAGGCTCTTTGGCTTTATTCCCTGATCTCATTCTTCACAATGTACTTTACATTCCTAGTTTTAAATTCAACCTAATTTCTGTGTACAAGCTTGTTGCTAAACCTGGTCACATGGTTCAGTTTACCAACACTGGTTGTACTTTTCAGGGCCCTTCTCTGAAGAAGCCAATGGTACTTGGTAGACCTGACAGTGGATTGTACAAGCTGTTTCAACTCCCAATGGAATCAAATTTCTTGTTTTCTGATTCATCTTTATCTTCTGTTTCTCCTAGTAATAATCCAAATGTTGTTCTTTCTAATAACTTTTCTGGTGCTCCTGGTAGTAGTACAGGTTTGTCTCTTAGTGGATTGTGTGATGATGTACATATGACTAAAGTGAATAAAGATGATGTTGTTTGGCACTATAGACTAGGGCATCTATATTTTTCTAGAATGAAACATGTATCTAATCTTGGAACCAAATTATGATCTAAACAATCTTTTATTTGTCCTATTTGTCCATTGGCCAAACAAACCAGGTTATCTTTCCCTAATAGTTCTATACAATCAACCAAAGCTTTTCAATTACTTCATATTGATACCTGGGGACCTTATCATACCAATACATATTCTGGTTCCAAATATTTTCTAACCATTGTTGATGATTATACTAGAGCTACTTGGACTCACCTTTTAGGAGCAAAGAGCAATGCTTTTGAAATTCTAAAGGCTTTTATTGCCATGGTAGAAACTCAATTCCAAACTAAAGTCCAAGTTGTTAGAAGTGATAATGCTCTAGAATTAGGGTCCAGCTTGTCTGAATGCCAATTTTTTGCTGAAAAAGGTATTATACATCAGACTTCTTGCCCTCATACCCCTCAGCAGAATGGGGTAGTAAAGAAAACATAGTCATCTACTTGAGACTGCCAGGTCACTATTGTTTCAGTCTCACCTTCCTTATAAATTCTGGGGAGACTGCATTCTTACTGCCACCTATTTGCTAAATAGATTTCCATCTCCTTTATTAAATCATAAAAGCCCTTATGAGTTACTCTATGGAAAATTACATGTTTATACTCATCTTAGAGCTTTTGGTTGTCTTTGCTATTCCACTATTCCCAAGCATCTTAGAGACAAATTTCAACCCAGAGCTATGCCTTGTGTGTTTGTGGGTTATCCCTTTGCTAAGAAAAGATACAAATTATATAATCTGGAAACTCATTCATGCTTTGTGTCTAGAGATGTTGTCTTTCACGAACATATTTTTCCTTTTCGTCAATCATCCACAAATCCATCTGGTCCATATACTTTTCCTTTCTCTGTATGCTTTGATGATTCCCCTTTTAATGCCACTTTTTTTTCTCCTGTTTCTCCCATTTCTAATTCTCCCACTTCTTCAACTCCTATTCCTACTACTCCTTCCCCCTCATCTAACTCTGCTCCTCCACTCTCACAACCTTCTGCACCCACATTTCCCTCTCTTGTTCCTTCAAATTCCTTTTCTCCTCCTGTTCTCAGGAGGTCTTCTCGAACTCACAAACAACCTGAATACCTTAACAGCTATGTTTGTCAGTCAATTGGCTCCACTTCTGAATCCTCCTCTATTTTAGTTAAGCAACATATTTCTGAACCTTTTAGTTATTCTAAGGCAGCAGTTATTCCTGAATGGCAGGCTGCTATGAGACTAGAATTTGAAGCTTTGGAGGCTAATAGCACTTGGGATATAGTTGAGTTGCCTTGTGGAAAGAAACCAATTGGATGTAAATGGGTTTATAAGGTTAAATACAAAGCCGATGGTTCTATCGAAAGATACAAAGCACGTTTAGTGGTTAGGGGTGATACCCAAGTTGAAGGTATTGATTTCCATGAGACTTTTTCTCCTGTTGTAAAGGTGTCCACTATTAAAACTCTTATTCCGGTGGCAATTAAGAAAAATTGGCCCCTTTTTCAACTTGATGTTAATAATGCTTTCTTGCATAGTGATTTGGATGAGGAGGTTTACATGAGATTACCCCCTGGATTGTCTGTTCCTTCTACATCCTCCTCTACCCCACTCGTTTGCAAGCTGAAAAAATCTTTATACGGGCTACGACAGGCATCCAGACAATGGTACGCCAAGCTCTCCCAAGCTTTGCAGTCCAGAGGCTATACTCACACTCTCAATGATTATTCCTTGTTTACCAAAGGTTCTGGGGACTCTCTTGTTATTTTGGATGTGTATGTAGATGATATTGTACTTACTGGGACTGATTTGGGGGAAGTTTCTACCTTAAAATCTTTTCTTCATGATCAATTCAAAATCAAAGATTTGGGCCTTCTTAATTACTTCCTTGGTATTGAAGTCTTATATTCCTTTTCTGGGGTTCTGTTACATCAAAGGAAGTTTATTACTGATATTTTAAAGGAGTTTCATTGTGACCTCTTGAGTTGCATGAGAAACTTAAAGCTAAGGTAGGGGATCCTTTACCTAATCCTGAGGTTTATAGAAGCCTAGTTGGGAAGTTGAATTTTTTAACTCATACTAGGCCTGATTTGTCTTTTGTTGTCCAGCATTTAAGCCAGTTTATGCAGCACCCTTGCGATCCTCATATGAAGGCTGCCCTTCATCTATTGCGGTATATTAAAGGTACATCACATTATGGTATATTATTCAACAATTCTTCAGATCTTTCTCTTCAAGTGTTCTGTGACAGTGATTGGGGCTCTTGCCCTGATAGCAGAAGATCAGTTACAGGTTTTTGTATTTTGTTGGGTGGTAGTTTGGTGTGTTGGAAATCTAAGAAGCAACCAGTGGTATTTCTCTCTTCAGCTGAGGCTGAATATCGTTCTTTGAGCAAAGTTGTTGCTGAAGTTACGTGGCTGTCCAGGCTGTTAATTGATTTTGGTCTTCCTGCTTATTCTTCTATTTCTGTTTTCTATGACAATCAGGCTGCCTTACACATAGCAAAGAATTCAGTATTCCATGAACGGACCAAGCACATTGAGTTAGACTGTCATTTTGTCCGGAGCAAGCTTGCAGATGGACTGATCAGTTTATTCCACACCTCCAGTGCTTCTCAAGTGGCTGACATTTTCACCAAATCCTTGCCTGACACTGTTCTCCATCTTCATCTTGGCAAGTTGGGTGTTGTACCACCCTCCAACTTGAGGGGGGGTGTTGGGATTCATAACTTAGTGGATAGTTTAGGAGCTGATAATTAGTATTAGTATTTTGTATTTGGGCCTTCACCAAATATTTATTGTATTTGGGCTTCCGGGTCCTATAAATAGAAAGGCCCAAATATGTGAGAGATACATAAAACAATACATTTTCATTTTTGTACACGTTTTTTTCTGGACAAAAATATAGAAGAAAAATTAGATTTTTCTTTCTCTCTTCTCTTAGAACCCTAATTGGTCTTCCTCATTTTCCTTTCATCTCTGAATCTAACATCATGCTACAAGGTATAGGCTGCAATAAAATAAAAGTGTCTTTTTGTCCCGCCTCAAATCCATGACACGTATTGTTCATTTTGGATCTAACTCTGGTCGGATTTGCCTTTCGGGCTATGTCAAATTGATCCTAAAAGTGTGCGTACCGTGTGACCTTGTATCATGCGTTATAAAACTTTTCACTTTTCTCTTTCATTCCGATGTGAGATTCGCCTAAGGTGACATAATATCCCTCTTCAGAAGCTTGCCAAAAGCATGTCGGTTCTGTTTAACTCGCCCTCATCAGTCCGCCCTCCATCATGAGCGACACATTTTTTGTACCAATTCATGGGTTGCTGCCAGTTGAACTCGAGATAGAGTATACTAATGTAAAATGCATTGCTTTAAAATAGAGGTGTCTTTTGGAACAGTCAACAGTTTGCTTGCTATTGAACTCAAAATAAATTTCTATAAACCTTTGTCTTAGGCGATTTTCACGTCAGAATTGAAGAAAAATTAAAAGCCATAAAAGATGAGTTCAAGAATTTAATTGTGGAGATGTCATTTGGATTAAATACTCAAAAGCCAGAACTTTGAGGTCCTAAAGATAGGCATGTTATTACTTTAGTGAGGGGTGTTAATACTGAACGAAAAAATCACACTAAATTGATTAAAAAATTCGATTAGGTTTGGTTTGATTCGATTTGATATTGAATAAAACATCCAAAGCAAACCGATATATAACAACAATAACAACAAATCCAATATGTTCCCAATAGATGAGGTCTGAGGAGGGTAATCTGTACGCATACCTTACCCCTACCTAATGCAGGTAGAGAGGTTGTTTCCAATAAACCCTCGACTCGGAAAGGGTGAGAAGAAGAAGAAGAAGAAAATCAAGAAAGGAAGAAAGAAGAAAAAGAGGGAGATAAAGGATAAGTAGTACCAAATAATAGCAACAGGGAATACAATACCCAAGGCGAACAAAATCACATAACGCAATAAAAATCTAAGAATATGAAGGGACATGCGTGCTACTAAGACTATCGGTGAGCAACTAAAAAACTACCACTAACCTTCTACCCTAATCCTCGACCTCTACACCCTCCTATAAAGGTCATGTTCTCAGTGAGCTAAAGCAACGCCATGTCTTGTCTAATCCACCTCTCCCCAATACTTCTTAGACCTACCTCGACCTCTTCTCAAACTCGTCATGGCCAACCTCTCACACCTCCAAACAGGAGCATCAATGCTTCTTCTCTTAACATGTCCGAACCATCTCCGCCTCGATTCTCGCATCTTGTCCTCCACGGCATATTATTCTTACCACATAAAACACCGGAAGCGAGCCTCTATTTCATCCATTCCGCTCCGATGCGATGTGAAACTTCTTTGTCAATCTCTCTGTTACCTTGGATAATAGACCGGAGATACTTAAAACTAGCACTTTTATATATATATATATAATTTTTATATATACTTTTAAGACTTTATATTAAATTTTCTTTAAAAAAATGTGTAGAAATATTTAGATCCTCTCATGGAATGTAATATTTAATAGAACTATGAAGTTCATTCATTCTTATTTACCATAAATAATGGGTTGTATCACTTTCTTATCAGGTGTTACTGAAATGCGTCAATCATCTCTTTGTTCTTCCATATTCATATGTCAAGATTTCTTATATCTTTTCCGAATTTGAAATGGTATTTCGATAATTTAAAATTAAATAGATAATATCATTACTTAGGTATCATCTTGATTTTATATTTAATTATTAAATTCAGTTAACCATGAAAGCGTACATTAAAGAAAAATTATTGTTGGACAATTAAGAAAATAACTATTATGTGTTACTATTAAAATTCTCTCATAAGAATATTTTCATAAATCATACGTTCGTCAATTTTTTTAATTTTACTAAACATATATTCACTTATCAAAATTAAACGTTATCTATAACCTTAACAAAATAAGATTGAAAAATATTCACATAACAAAAAAATCCGAAAAATCGAACCAAGCCGGTCCACGTACACCTTTAACTTTAGTTATGTGATATACACAAAGTAAAATCTCTCAGCTTGGTTTAATATGCATACAATTTTTAGTTACTTTATTCCTGTTTTCTTTTTCCCTAATGAAATGATAAAGGAGTCACAACAACGTATTTATACAACATAAATTATGTGCTAAAACACTTATCAAGCGTGCTTTCCAACAGTACCAAAAAAGATTTGGGATTAGTTTGACCAACTTTTATTTATATTTGATCCTAACCATCCATTGTTTCAAATGATTAATTATTTTTGGTCCTACTTCATAATCTTAGGTGCTAAATTCAACCTTGTTATCATAAAAAGAAAGTCGCTTTAGATCATGCATTTTTTCTGTAATCATAGTTAGAGATGTGAACTTTAATCTTCAAAAATGACAAAGTTGTCCTCATCTCTTATCAAATTCCAAAATAATAGTAATAAAGATTAAAAAAATTGAGAAATGATAAAGTTAGTCTCTGTATAACCTATAGGTCATGAGTTCGAATCATGAAATCAACCACTTATGATAGATCGCTTACCTCACACCTATTTACCGTGCGACCACGACCTTCCTCGAACTATACGTTAATACGAAATACTTTGTACATCGAACTACCGCTTAACTTAAAAACAAAAGAAGAGAAGAATTGAAGAAAATAAACAAGGAAAGAATTACCCCTTTCCTACTATGTTTCTTTGGATTGTGGGTCTAAATTACATTTGATAATCCTCCTTTCAACTAATTGCAGAAACACATACACACAGAAAAAAAGGAAAAAAAGCTCCCAAGATCAATATCATTGTGCAATTTTTTTTGAATTTCAAACACTTCACATCAAATGAATTGTGATTTAAACCTTTTCTCGTGTAGGGAAAAAAGTGATCAAAAGAGAAAGAATCATAGATCACTAAATCCCACAATTTAAGATAGGAATAATAGAAGAATATAAGAAGAGTGGAAGAAAGAGAATTTAGACACAAAATATAATCAAAATCATTTTCCTTAATTAAAACTATCCGATATGTATACAAGAAACCTTAATAAGCTAAATTAGTACAAAATTGTTCAACCCTAATATCCTCCATTGATATGTACACTCCCAAGAAGAGGGAAAGGAAAAATAGAAAAGAATATAGAGAAAATTAAACCCCTTCATTAATTCCCTTTGCTCTTTCAATCATGCCAACAAAGGAGCATCACCACACATCTTCTAATAATATAAAGTTTTGCCCTTTGTTCTCTAAGTACTCCTCCAACTCCTCTGCTTGAAATTCTCCTCTTTGAACTTCCCATATTTGTGCTGCTCATCTTCATCTTTAATCTCAAAATGATGAAAAGTTTGAGTCTTTTAAAGAGATTCTTGGTTTAGAGCTTTGAGATTTTGTGTTGAAGTTTGAATGGGAGAAGGGAGAGAGCAAAGAGGAGTTCTTATAGGGGAGATTGAGGAGTGGTCCAAACTTGTAATGGTCGAGTAAAGAGGCAACTATGTGGGCATCAAAGGATGTGCAATGCCTCTCCTATAGCTCACCAGACAGTCCATTGTGGGTCCTACTTTCCACTTGGTACCCCATACCCTACATCACCCCCCCCCCACCCACGCCAAGTGAAATAAAGTAATTAAAAACTTATACTAGTAGTATATTTATTACATATACAAACTACATATACCATAATGTATTATCCACTTCCCAAATGTTACTACACTTATAGAGTTATATAAACAATCAGATCTCTTTATAATAGGATCGTATATAACAATTATTCATTATAAAAGTCAAATGTTTAATGGAATAAATTTTTATGTTATGTTATAATATATTCTCTCTATAACAACTAAAAAAGTCTGAAACAAATGAGGTTGTTATAGAGAGGTTTGATTGTGAATATATATATAAATATGTATAGCCAGATCTCTCTAAACAACATCGTTATATAACAATTAACAACCATTCATTATAGAATGTCAAGTTTATAATGAAACAAATTTTTATGCTATGTTATAATATATTTTTTGTATAACAATACTTCGCTAATAACAACCAAAAAAGTCTGGAAAAAATTAGGTTATTGTAGAGAGAGTACATATATATATATGAGAGAGAGACGTTAATATAGAAAAAAATATGCATTTAATTATTTATTAGGTAAAGCCACGACATAATTTGAACTCATCCATATTTTACTATTTAAGTCAAAACTTTGGGTGTAATTGCTATAGCCAATGTCACAGTCTATAAACAATAGTGTATGCAAAACCTACCAACATAATGGGTCGACCATTACATGAATAAGGTAGCACAGGTCCTTAGTTTACGAGCTACCCTACAACATGTATTTGTGTTGGCTGATTCATAATGAGATGATAATTAATTGTTTTATCATAAGGTCGTTTTCTTGCCTATGTGTAATAAATATTTGTGTCCAAGAAATATTACATAAGAAATGAAGAAATAATTTTAGTTGGTTCCACCTAAGGTACAAATAGGCAAGAAGGGATAATATAATTCAGTTGAATCCTACTAAAAAAGGCACATATTAACCACCTTCTTAACGTTTAATGGCTTCTAATCATATTATCTTATCCTCTTTTTTATTAATATAAACACTGGCACGTACTTTATTTGCATGATGATGTGTATTATCATTAAAGAAAGGGAAAAGTCTAAATATATCCCTCTACTTTGAAATATTGTCTATATTTAACCTCTGTTTTAATATTCGGTAAAATTTAACCCTAACGTTGTACTAAATGGCCAAATGTACCCTATCATCAACAAACATTTAAAAATTTCCTCTTGATCTGTTAAGTAATCCAAAATTTTCAAAATTTATTTTATTTAAATCACTTGTTGTTCTTCTTGCTCCATTAATTTCAGAAATTACTATTGATGTGAATGCTAAAGCTACTAGGCTATACAAACTATTCATATCTTTTCTTTAATTATCAATGCACCCACTTCTCTTCTTGTAATAATGGATTTGGGATTAGTTTAAAATTTTATTTATTTTTCAATCATATACACACCGTAGAATTCAGTGGGTCTATTTATTGTGTATTATATGCAACTGATTATCATGCACATACATGTATATTCAAATATATTTTGTCAATCGCCTGATTAGTATAGAGTTCGATCGACTAACTTAAGAGTGCACAATGTGTAGGCATTTGATTAAAGCAAAGTGGAATTCGATAATGTAAAGTCTCCGGAGGAACTTTAACTTCAATCACTAATACTTGCAAAGTCTCCATACGTTTGGTGCAACGAATTCATTAAATTGGGAATGTCGTAAATACTTTTAGAATTTAGAAAAACTACCTAATTTAGATTTTTCACTTTACTATACTTTGTTTATTAACAGTTGTGTTATTTAATATTTATTTTTTTCACTTCTGAAAGCAGGTAAATGTCAATTATTTCGAAAATAGTGAACCAAAAAGAAGAATCAGTAACTTAATTAAAATGATTTAGGAGATTCGGGGTCACCTTAAAGACTGAGGGATAATTTTTTAAAGTCTGCTGAATGTAGGGGTAAATTTGGC
Source organism: Nicotiana knightiana (assembly GCA_005239525.1). Taxonomy (NCBI): domain Eukaryota; kingdom Viridiplantae; phylum Streptophyta; class Magnoliopsida; order Solanales; family Solanaceae; genus Nicotiana; species Nicotiana knightiana. Next base: position 91,991 of record ML433695.1, on the reverse strand, counting down.
CCGATAGTATAACGGTAGGGGTAAATTTGTCCCAATAGTATAACAGAGGTTAAATGTAGAAAATATCTAAAAGTAGAGGGTTATATTTGGCCATTTTCCCTTAAAAAAATTAAGCACTCATGGAATGATACAAAGGAGCGAATGTAGCCTTTCGGCTCTGGATTCAACCGAACCATAGTTTTTGATACGGAGTATGAATTTATATGTCAAAATATGCTAAAATATCAATAAATATTAGATTTGAACTTATAATTTTAAAAATACAATGAATTTAAAACTAAAATTTTTAAAAGTCATTAAATTTGAATTCTGAATTCGCCGCTAAATATATGATACGATGGCGTTAAGTTGATCATTTTTCTCCCCCTTCCCCTTTTGTGATGTAATAATTAAGTTGATCACAGTAAGATGAGAAGTTCAATTAATAATAGTAAAGAAGAAAAAAGATATTCTTTTTATCATGTGTAGAATTCTATTAAAAATGAGACTAGATATAATTAATGTTATAAAAAGCAAATTCAGAGGACATACGAATTTCAAATATGAGCAGCTTATTCATAGAATTATTCAGCTAAAAGAAAATTGGCTAAGATGCTGAGCTAGACTCTACTCATAGCAATAACTTTTTTAGGAAGGTCAATTTTATGATTTTATCTCTCTTTTGCGTGAAAAAGTAGTCTAAACACACTTTAGCTTTTAACATTAAGAAAATAACATTATATAGCCGTTCTAAAAAAAACGTCATATGAAATATTATTTTCTTAATTGATCTTACGCGATGCAAATTTAAACTAATTAAGGCGCTAAAACATATATCGGACATTATATAGAAAATAAAAAATTAAGATGAAAAATATTGATGGGACCTGTGCATGAGAATTTTCATAACGAATCATACATTGGGAGTCCTCACTTTACACATTTTCTTAGGGTTAGATATTTCTCTCTGGCTTTTTTTGTTGCTAGAATTTTACGCTATTTGCCGAAACAAATGGATCAAAATAATAGTCAAACTCCTCACACGTGAAATCTCCAATATTACCTATTAATGTAATAACTATTTTAATCCAATAATTAAAACTCCAAGAAATTAAAACTCTTCTTTCAAAGTGTATGACGACTATAGCATCCAATTGCCAGAGTTTTTTTGTTAAATAGATTCCAGACAAAAAGAAGAAAAGAAACTATAATGGGGAAAAGCTCAAAAACCAATTAAGTGATAGATTAAATTATGATTTATAATGTAAAATAAACAGTACAACCCATATTCTTTTTCTTGTGTTCCACCCAATTTTACTTAGGAAAGCATCTTCAATTACTTGGGATTATATTAGTAAAAACTAATGTCATTTTTCATTGTCTTTTCGACACTATGAGAAGCTCTCCATTTCGATTATTGTGCATGAGGTTTTTTGTTGTTTCTTACAACTCTTTTCTTTTGTTAGCAAATTTAAGGACAAGAGGTAAATACAAGTGGTCAAGGTAAATATTATTTACTGATTATAAAACTTAAGAGTTAGTAAATTCAAGTTCCGAATTACTTATGCAAAACCTTCTACGACCCCTATTGTTGTCGTCAGGGGCGGATCCAATAAAAAAGTTACGAGTTCATCCGAATTCAATAACTTTAACTTAAGTCCGGTATATAGTTAGGACCGAAAAAATTAGGTTCATGCAGAAGTTAACAAAGAAATGACACTAGCCAAATATGAAAGAATTTTATTTTCCTTCTAGAAAAAGTAAAACTCAATTATGATAAATATGTTGTCCTTTCATTCAAGATATAGAAATACTAAATATAGTAAGAAAATTAGGACAAACACTACATATATGTATTAAAAATTTAACTAAATAAGTGCAAAAAATAGAGTTTGAACCTACTAAACTAGGCGTGATGTGGTAAAAATTCTAATCTGGACTCATAAAATTTAAATCTTGGATCTACTTAAACTGTGATTGTGATAAATTATTAATTATATATGGAAATGTGGAATACATTATTTCAATTAAACATACATGAGGCAAATTAACACATGCACGGAAGCAGGAATTAACATGCATAATAATGATGATACTGATCAATTCAATTAAACACACCTCAAAGCTTCTGGAACTGTATAATTCTTTCTCATGAGTTTAAAATATGAATATTAGCAAAAAAAGAGTTTAAAATATGAATATCTATTTTCAGATAATAATATAATATGGAGAAGATGTGGGGTAGTGTTGGTCGGTTGGGTGGTGAAAGGGGGAAGGAGTGGAGGATAGCTTTGATTTTAAATTTATTAAACTATGTAAGGCTCCATTTATCCAAGTAGGCGTTTGGACATAAAAACTGTAATTTTTAAATTAAAAATATAATATTTGAAATTTGGTTATATATTATGTGCTTATTATCCCTCACCATTCACTAGTATGACATAATGTGTCGAATGTAAGAAACTTTCTTTTCTTTTTAGTCGAGCATGCACGTCGAAAAAAGAATAAATAAATGATAAGAAATCACCTACTAATATATTTTTGATCATATTTGTGAATAGAGAAAAATATTAAAAAAAAAAAAAATTAAATTAAAAGTGCATAGGTTGGGGGTTGGTTGTACTGAACAAGAAGGTCTGGCCACACGTGAAGGTCTCGTGCTTGATACGGCTGCTTGCTCTTGCCATTCTCGACATCATAATCATATTCATATTTTATACTCCTTTTCAAACATTTTTTTAATTATTTAAACTAATCTCTTTCTTTATAAAAGTATTAATGTATCCGTAGATATAATAATTAATTAACTTTTATTTAATTAATCCATTATCGTGCTACCTCTACACATGATATGTGATAAGAGTCATCATTTTCAATTAGAGCCGGAATTTTAAACTTACGGGTTCGGAATCCTAATTCTTTTAAGTTATGGAGCTTCAAATTAATAATTTCTATATATTTAATAAATAGTTTAAAACAAATACATGATCTAAATCAAATCTACTGGGTTCGGCCGAGGACTTCTTCATTCATTGTGGAAACTTCTTATTTTCTTTCTTTATTCTTTTCAAATTATTAAAATAAGCGTATTTATCATAATTATAATTATACAGTTGTTATGTAGCAAGTAGCATCGAAATCCGATAAAACTTTACTTAAGGAAGTAAATTAAGCTTGTGTGAGTATGCTAAATTTTCGGATTATGAGTTAATGACAGTTGAGTTTAGTGTACGAACTGCGATTATTTTCACATAATTAATTAGTTAATCACTAAACCCTAAAACTAGGGTTGACTGCATGAAGTGCAAAAGGTTGTCAAACAATAATACAAGGCAAATCTCAATGGAAACTGCCTTTTGACAACTTAGATATGACCGTAGTGATTAAAAACAAAATTATTAAGAATATGAAACTTAATGGAAAGTGTCTTATTAGTTTCATATGAAGGTTCCTTCCAATGAATTAATGTGTTAAGTTTGAAATTATTTTGTTATTTATATATGATTAGGAGTGATCAGAAATTTCCAATGTCTTTTCAGTATCAAAGTTAACACCTAGGTGGCATTTGGATAAGAACACGTTGGTTTTGGTTTAGTTTGGTTTTGTGAACAATGTGTGTTTGGATTTAATTTAAGGGAAATGGAATAATAGGAAGAAAAATGAAAGAAAATTAATAGATTAAAACCAACCAAATATCTTTTTATTTTTCTGAATTTTACCATTAAAAGTTGCCAGTGGAATGAACAGAATTCATCTATTCTTCGTCAGAGATTTCGGGTACGAACCTTGTAGAATGTGCTTCATTTTTATGGCTTTAACTTAGTGCTAATCTTGATTAGTCGGGGCCCAATTCAAGTATTAAACATTGGATGAGAAACCAAAACAATACTAGAAATTTTTTCAAAAATATATTTGTAAAAAAGATTAAATAAAAGAACAAAGAAACATATTGCCACACCATTTTAAGAAAGAAATTCGGATTTCCATAACAATAATAAGTGTTTTATTTGGAATATGTTAGTATTTGGGAATAAAAAAGAGATCTTTACACAAATAGCCGGCTAAATTAATTGTTTATTTTTTTTAACCATATACATAAATTATACATTGATTATATATAATTATACACATGTAATACATAAATTATACATATATTATATATTGAGCGGCCATTTTTAGTTTAATTAGTTGGTTAAGCGGCTATTTGGGTTAATTCTTCAATAAAATACCTCCAATTGCATTCAAGTCCTTAGACAAAATTGGCCCAAACTCTGATAACATAGTTTTCCAATTTAACTCTTACCAAGAGAAATTCAAAGTGTCCGTACTATAGTTAAAGCCCAAGTTTGAATGGAACAAGACAAACTCAACAAACATGGTCCATTACTCTGTAATGTGTCTGTTTTTACAAAATGGATCTAGCACTTTGAATTAAGCAAAATACACAATTAACCGGTCAGCCGAAATTATTTGCATTTGCTAGCCAAAATATGCATAAAATTCCTCGGGTTTCTAGCAACATAAATCAACTAGAAAAATAATACTCCAGTACTACTGAAAATAAGATTTGCACCTATAGGTGTAGACCTATTTTTCTTTCATAAATATTAGAACTGCATTTGCATGACATTCTTTCACATTTCTTATTTATAATCTATGTTTAAATTAAACAGTAAATCCAATTGGCTATTTATGTAAAGATCCCGAGAGAAACTCGGTGAGGACCTTAAAGTGTAATGATGTGAAATGCAAGCAATAGCCCAAATCATCACAACAAACCCAAAATTTGTTTCTGAGAAATGTGCCAACCCAAGACCAATCTTACTGTTTTATTTCAGTCGAAGCATAGGAAATATTCAATGTGGACCGTAAAGGGCAATAAAGAGAAATTGGGGCCAAAAAAGCCCATATCACCCGGCAAGCCCAAAGATGTTTCTGAGAATGAAGTGCACATTTAACCAATAATAAGACATATATTTACTTTTAAGTCGCTGTTTAAAATGTCTTTAGTCTTTAGCCACTGCTTTAATAAACTTTTACCCGCCCGGACAAAAATACTCTTCTGCTCATAAAGTTCAGGACCAAGTGGCCTAAACTTATGCGATTTTTACTGTAAGTTCAGGACTAGCTGTCATTAATTTATGAGCTTGTAAGTATATGTTTAGGACTACATGCGCTTAACTTTTGGACTTGTAACTCTAAGTTCAGGACTACATGTCCTTAACTTTTGAACTTGAAACTTGAAGTTCAGGAAAAGTTAAGGAATACGTGTCCTTAGTTTTTGAGCTTGTAACTCTAAGTTTAGTACTACTTGTCCTTAACTTTTGAACTTGTAACTCTAAGTTCAGGACTACATGTCTTTATTTTTGGAACTTGGAACTCTAAGTTCAGGAACTCTACACATTCAAATAAAGAGAAAAAGAAAAAGTATAGCAACAAAATTAAAATACACATTTTTACCCAAAATCACAATAACGGAATAAAATAAAAATTAGGGCTTTTAGCATAGAGCGGAAATTTTAGAGTGTAAGGGTAGAAATCAGGAGGTGCAAAGTTAGAGAGGAAGAAGGCTACCTACAAATAGAATTCGCCGGTGAAAAGGCAGATGGAGAGACTGGCAAGGAAGACAATATGGACAAAAAAGAGATGGAAGAAAGGGTAACATCATCTTTTCATATTAATTTTAATAGACTAGTGTCACGACCCAAATTCCCAACCCACGGGATCGTGATGTCGTCTAACACAATACTGCTAGGCAAACCGATGTTAGAAATTTACTAACTATTTCCTTTAAAAGTTTACTTGACACAATAGACAATCTTAAAAATAAAACAAAAAAATCTAATGCTTTCCAATATAAGACTTCATGAATAATATCAGATAAAATGAAACGAACCATGAACTATTAGAAACTATATATCTACCCAGGGCCTGGTGTCACAATTCACGAACTACTAATGAATGCTACAAGTATTTCGCCGAAAAAAAAATACCTCTGTTTTGAATGAAATAAAATAGCAACTAAATGATGTAGAGAAGACTCCAGGAGTCTGCAAACGCCAGCAGATCTACCTCTTGTCTCCGTGAAAATGCACAGTTATGTCTCGAACTTAACATTGGTCAGTACCTGGATCTGCACAAGAAGTGCAGAGTGTAGTATTAGTACAACCGACCCCATTACTGAATAAGTGCCAAGACTAAACTCGACGAAGTAGTGACGAGGCTACGGCAGGGCATTAACAATATAACATGTGAACAATATATAATAAAGCAATAAAGAAATTCTAAACTACAAAAAACAATAGTTTGTAGCAATAAATAAAATAACTCAGCCACCTTTTCCAGGTCTTAGCTATAACCAATGCTCACATAAGTTTTTAAATGTCTAGTTCCGCTTTTGAAATAACCGTAAGTACATAGTATGATAAACAATAAAGTAACACAGGAAGTTTTCAAATCCTTGTGTGTAAAAAACAATAAAATATAAATGTCCTCCCTTATTGCTCCTTGTTGCGACGCGCAACCCGCTCCTACCTGTCTACCCTTATTGCTCCTCCCTATAAATATCACCCTTATTTCTCATGTTGCATCGTGCAACCCGATCCCACCTGTCCACCCTTATCACTCCTTGTTGCGGCGTGCAACCCACTCCTACCAGACAATCACATCTCTTTATAAGAAAAAAGGATTTTCACAATTTAAGTCAAAGCCTTTCACAATATTTATGTCTCAACAATTGTAAACAGAACAAGTTTCACTTTAAATAACAGTAAGAGCAGAATATGAAAAATGAAATAAAACAATGAGTATTCCAGCCTTTATTTTATAAATAGTAAAACATGAATATTCTCCCTTATTGCTCCTTGTTGCGGCATGCAACCCGATCCCACCTGTCCACACTTATTGCTCCTCCCTATATATATATATATATATATATATCACCCTTATTTCTCCTATTGCGGTGTGCAACCCGATCCCACATGTCCACCCTTATTACTCCTTGTTGCGGCGTGCAACCCGCTCCCACCAGACATATCATATCAGTTTATTTATGAAAACTTTCACAATTCAGGCCAAGCTTTTAACAATATTTTTGTATCCACAATTGTAAACAAAAGTTGTAAAATTCATAAACTTCGTCAATTAACATTTCATAACGAAACCAACCGGAATTAATACATATCGAAATACTGACATTCAACTCAATCCTTATGTAACATAACAAAATCAAGAGAATAGCTAACACTTCCAAAATACTTGAAACAATACTTAACAATAAGTTAACGAATCTAAATAGACATATAAATATCAATGATCCTGAAACAATTAAACCAGGAAGCAAATAATTGAATACGGGAAAGGGATCATGTTTAACAGACCATTTGGTGGTGCATAGATAACCGTCACCTCACCTATACACCACACACATGCGAATTCACATAGCATTTAAGTTGGGGATTCCTATTCCCTCAAGTCAAGGTTAAACCAAACACTTACCTCAAATTCGCAGGCCACTTACTGCTCAATTATCGCTTTTCTTTTCGAATTTTTCTCTAACTCGCTCGAATCTAATCATAATTAGCTTAGTATCATTAATTAAATCTAAAGGAAGTAACTTTACTGAAAATTTATGATTTTTCTAGGTTCTTTTTAAAAAAAGTTAAAAACCGACCCCGGGCCCGCATGGTCCAAACTCGAGATTCGGACCAAATTACGTTTACCCATTCTCCCCCGAGCCCGAATATGCAATTAGTTTCGAAATTCGCCCCCAATTCGAGGTCAAAATTCGATTTTTACAAAATTCCCTAGTTCTACCCAAACCCTCAATTTTTACCATGGAAAATCTTGATTTTGGATTGAAAAGTGATGAAAAACATTGGGTAATTCAAAGAGAAGAGTTAATAAACACATACCTATGATTTTGGAAGAAAAAACTTTGAGAAAATCGTCCTAGGTCTTCTACCCTCATGAAAAATAAAAAGAAAAAAGTTGGAGTTCTAATTAATATGACCTCATTGCCCGATCTTCGCACCTGCGGTGCTTGGGTTGCACATGCGCTTGCGCACGTGCGGGAAATCTTTCGCTTTTGCGGAAAGGAGCTGGGCAGCTTGGGGCCGCACCTGCGGTTACTTTACTGCTTCTGTGGACACGCAGCTGCGCATAAGGGTCCGCACCTGCGGAAGTAGGGGAGCCCAGGCTTGGTCGCACCTGCGAGCTCGCACCTGCGACTCAAGGCTCGCAGGTGCGGGCACACCAGCACAACTATGACACCAGTTTTTTACAAGTTCAAAACATCCCGAAGCCTACCCGAAACTCACCCGAGCTCTCGGGGCTTTAAACCAAATATGCACGTATGTCTAAAATCATCATACGAGCTTGCTCGTGCGATCAAATTACGAAAATAACATCTAAAACTACGAATTTAACCTCAAAACTCATGATATTTCACAAGAACAATTTAATTTCACTATTTCTCAACCGGACGTCCGAATCACGTCATATAAATTCCGATTCTCACCAAATTTCACAGATAAGGCTTAAACATCATAACAAACATGTATCAGGCTCTGAAACCAAAAGTACGGGCCCGATACCAATGATTTCAAATAATTATTCATTTTTTCATTTCATTACAAATCCAGCAAAACAATTTCTTCCAAAAATTGATTTCTAAGGCTAGGGACCTCGGAATTCAATTCTGAGCATACACCCAAGTCCCATATTTTACTGTGGACCACCCGGGATCGTCAGAACACATATCAGGGTCTGTTTACTAAAAAATGTTGAACAAGGTCAACTAAAACTAAATTTTATATTTCAAAAAATAATATTTCTCATATTTTCACATAAAAGCTTTTCGGTTTCACGCCCGGACTGCGTACAAAAATCGAGATAAATAAAATTAATCTTTTTAAGGCTAATGAGCCTCGAACGGAGTGGCTACTTTTGCTCAGGCTTAAAAACGATCGATAAAAAGTAAATACCACTTTAAAAAATCGCTAACCCACGTAATTTTTACACAATATTATGGGGAAATTACGCGATACATCAAACATATATGTTGTATTTTTCATTTGTAGCTATACTTTCAGCAAATTTATTATTCGTAGTTATATTTGAATTTTATAATAAGTCCATGAAACAAGGGATTAAATGTTCTAAATTGAAACAAGAGAGCAACAAGCTCTTGCAACTTTATTGGTAAGAACGCTTGCTTAGTTAGTGGAGGATTTGAGTTGGACTCTCAATTAAGAGCAATTTATTTTTCTCTATTTCTGTATTTCACATTGGTTGTATTTGTTGCACGAATGAATACAGTCGATACAGGTGGTATCCTTTGTATACACCCCTTGTATTTCGACTTGGTTACAGTTGATACATGTTGTATTCTTTGTATGAATGCATACAATTGCGTGAACAAATACACTTGATACATGTTGTATTCATTGCCCGAACGAATATAATTAATACAAACTGTATCGTTACACAATTAAATACAAGTAATACAAGTTGATAATAATTGAATAATACATGTAAAAAATAATTAAGCAAACTATAGTTAGTAGACCGTAAACTATAATGCTTTTATAAAAATTCCTCAGTGGAAGTACAACAAAGAATCAGTTAAACCACAAAATGGTAATAAAGAGAAATTGGGCCAACAAAAGCAGATATATTAACAGCAATCCCAATATTGCTCAAGAGAAAGAAGAATTAACCAAAACAGTCATTCATATAATTTTCTAAATTAAAAGTAATCGATATATATATAATATATGTATAATGCATATATAATGTAAGTATTATTATATATAATTAATGTATAATTTATATATATATCGGCTAAAAAAAGTACACTGTGAATTTGGCTGGCTATTTATATAACAATTCCAAGAAAACGGTATCAAATATCAATCCTACCGTATTATTTAGTGGAAGCTTAGAAAAAGAGGTTGGGCCATAAAAAGCCCATATCATCACTCAACAAACTCATACGTGTAAAAATGATTAAAAAAGAAGACATTAGGTAACCACTCTTTAGAAATTAATTATTATATTAATTTCAATTTTTCAGAATAATTTTTTTGGACAAAATTATCCTGAAATTAAAATTTTTAATTTATATTTTCGAGACAAAAGAAGTAGGGCTAATCCCTTGGCCCGTAAAAAAGTGCCAATCCCTAGTGTTTCATTCAGTGCCTTTTACTTCTTCCCTTTTTATTTAGTGGATTCACTTTTCTTCTTTTCTCGAATCCAAACACTGCAAGATGTGTTTTTGTTTCCACCTTTTCATGTATACATTGCTTGGATCAAGTAGATTTGTTTGCTTTTAAGTATAAAAAACAATCATTATATTATAAGATAGTATGACTTTACCAAAGGTTTGAAAATTTAATTGCTTTAATTTTATCCCCAGGTGTATCCGTTTACATTATCCATTCCTTAAGAGAAAAACGTATCTTGAGGATTCTGCATTTGTAGCCAACCTTTAAGGTTACTGACTTTCGTGGACGTGGAGTCAACGAGTTCAGTCGAAGAGTGTAGCGTGTCTAAGATTATAAAAGCCTCGCCAACTTTGATATAATGAGAGCATTTGTTCTATATGTACAAATTCAAATCGGGCGTATCTTTACCCGGAGTAGAGCATAAACCTAAAAAGATGAAACATACCCATTCAGGAACAAGAAAATACTATCGCGATTTGAATTAAATCTCGATGAATGAATACATCAATGAGAAGTTAATTCGATAAGTTTTCCTTTTTATTTATTTTTATCTTTGACTACACATGAATTATGTATATTAATCTCAAACATAACTATGGCCTGTTTTGTTTTGTAGTCAACCTCTCTATCCTTTTGAGTTTGAGCTACATACAATTGTCTTATGCATAATAGTAAGTTCAATTAAATCATGAGGTAGATCAAGATTCAAATTTCAGTAGATATATAAAAACGTTATATAATTTCTTTGAATTTGTTTGAATTTTGATAGACAGAATAACCTATATATGTATATGTCTTACTAACACACTATCATCCAAGTTATCATCTCCTTTGGTAAATATCTTAGTCTTCTTATATTCCATAAGAGATCCATTAGCTTTGACTTTCAGTTCATAATAGACAATATGCAATCTAAGCTGGTTGGCTGGAAAACAAATTGTCTCAACATGACTGGTAGGACCATTATGGCTAAATCATCCCTTAATAGTATCCTTAATCTTGTCATGCAATATATCAATTTGCCCACAAAAATCACCAAGAAAATTAATAGAATTCAGAGGAATTTCATTTGGGGCACTACCCCAAATAGGAAAAAAAATGCACCTGGTTAACTGGGATAGGGTCACCAAGAAGGACAATAGGGGGCTGGGGCTCCAAAATGCAGAATTGAAGAACAAAGCAGCCCATGCTAAACTGGCCTGGAGGATCTATCACAACACCTCAAGCTTATGGGCTAGAGTTTTTATTTTTAAGCACTGTAACTGGAACCATACCCCCAGAACCCTAAATCTCCTACATGACAATGCATCCTTAAGGATTGGGATACATGCAGAAAGGCTAGCAAATGGGTGGTCCACAAGGGCAATAGGGTAAGTTTCCTGAATGATGTTTGGATCTCTAATCAGCCAGCCATTATGGTAGAAGGTCCCCTTACCCCAAACGATATAACTGTCAAAGTAGACACTATCTAAAACTCAGGGAACTGGGACATCTCTTCCATCTCTATGGATCTGCCGACAAGTATCTCTAACATGATCAATACTGTCTTCATTTCTCTCAACTCTACCAAGGAAGACAAGCTAATTTGGGGATTGACTCCTAGTGGGTCCTTCACCAACAACTTTGCCTATACTTTCCTTAGCAATAACACGAAGAAGTTTGCAAATGAGGAGTCCACCTTCACGAAATTGGGGTTAACTGTAACCCACAATGTTACTTCTGCCAAAGTATTTAAGAAACAAGCGACCACATCTTCTTCGAATGCATAAATGCATCTCAGTTCTCGCAGGAGTTGCTATCCAAGGCTTCTAATGGTAGTAGCCAACAAAATCTCATTTTCTCATCCCAAAAATAGCCATTAACTTGGAATAAATTTAGAAGCACACCCTTTAATGAAAACATTCCCTAGGAGAAGATACTTCCCTTCTGTTTTTGGCACATCTGGCTGTGCAGGAATCACAACCTTTTCAACAAACAAAAAAAGATAGAATCAGCACCACCAACACAATCTCTAAAGTAACTGAATACTTTATGATGGTGAAAAATATCACCATCAAGAAGCCTTTCCAAACCATGGCCAAATGGGAACACCTCAGGAGAGGGTACTATAAGCTTAATACAGATGGGGCCGCTAGGAGTAACCCAAGCATATGAGGAATAGGTGGAGTATTCAGGAACCATAAAAGGGATTAGATTATGAGGTATATGGAAAATATACCGCATACAATCAACACCATGGCTGAGCTAAAAGCTCTCCTAAAAGGGCTACAACTAGTTGAGCAAAATGGATGGATCTCTTTGGACATCAACACAGACTCCGCATAAATAATCCAAATGCTACTCACAGGTAACTTAACATATGATCCCATGATTTTTGAATGCAGGTTGTTAATGCAAAGGATGGATAGGGTTGTGGTGAGGCACAAGTACAATGAGCAGAATAGGGTAGCAGATGCTATAGCAAAAGAGGCAGCAAAGCCAAATTTTTTGGGAAGATCCAGCTTACTAGCAGTTCCTCCGATGTTTGCAAATGATGTATTTTGGGCAGACATCCTAGGAACTGAAGTTGTTAGGAAATTTTTGGCATGTAATATTGATATTGTATCTCAAAATATTGCACTAATGGGGGAACTATAGTACCCCGACATTGTTAGTACTTTGTAATGTATTTTCCAATTTAGTAGTTATATATATAAATATCCTCTATTTAATAAAACAAAATAAAATCTATACATGTGTTTCAAGGAGTGAGATAGTATGTATCAATGAACAGTCGGCGCCAGGGCCGACTCCATAATAATGAGGGGTGAGGCCTGTGCTTTAGACCCCCAAATTTAGGGGACCCAAAAATTAATAAGTTTAAAAGTATTTAAAAAATAATTTTTCATATTTTTAATTAAAAAATAAAATTTTTAATATAAAAAGAAAGAAAACTTTTTAGATATATAAATGAGGTAATAATTTTACCTACTTAAAAATGGGTAAATGAATACTTTTTCCAATATTTCAGTTTTCCACTTTTTACTCCTTCGTTAAAAAATTTGCTCTCTCTTACTTAATTTGTCCAAGTCAATCTTTGTTTTTTTTAATCTCTTCATATCTTAGAAAATCATATATATATTTTTTGTCTTTCTCTTTGATATTCTTACTCCTCTCTTTCTCCAAGATTTCATTACTCGCCTTTTTTCTCAAAGATTTCATTAGTTCAAGTGTTCAATAATATTTTTAAGTTATCAATATTTCTATACTTCTATTGCTCTGTAAAATCTTATCTAAGATCAACAATATCTCAAGAAAGATTAAATGAGTTGGTTATATTATCAGTTGAACATCAACTATTAGAGAAAATTGATTGTAAAAAAATTATTAACAATTTTGTATCTCAAAGAGTTAGAAAAATAGACTTCAAATAAAATTATATCTTATACTTTAAAAAATAATAATTAAGCTTCATATTAAACTATAGCTTTAGGCCCTATATGTGCTTGAGCCAGCCTGGTCGGCGCACACAAACTAATCCGAACACAGTATTACAAAAGAAAATTCATGGGAAGGAAAAAAGGAGAGAACAAATCAATAATTTCATTAGCATTATCTTATACTATGAACAAGATCAATAAGAAAATCCTTAAGTTTGAGCAGTCGAGGGTGTGCGCACAATTCAATTCGTGGCAAACTTTGGTAAATGATATATAGCTGTATCTAGCTAGCTTTCAAATTCTTCCAAGCATAATGTTTTCATCATTCAAAGCTGGAATATATAGCTATAATGTCCTGTCACATTCCACACAAACCAATGTTAACGCACATACCACATTTACCAATGCTAAGAAATTCCATGCATTTTTATTCATAATACCCTATCCTTGTACATTTTAATATCCGTTAATAAAAATTTTGGCTCCGCCGTTATTACGATTACATCGTTAAAGAAAAATGGGTATGCTCCAATAACTCTTGTTACACATTAAATTTAAATTTGTATTTCCTTAGTAGCAAAATAACTCAAAGAAAGTGCATAAGATTTTCAAATTCACGGGCAAAGCAAATCTATTCTTTTCAAATATTCAAAGTTATCTCAAGGTCACTTTGCTTAATCATTAAGCATTATGTAAGATTATCAAAAGCAAAAAGCTAGGGTATTATTCAACAATTAGATTGAGGCAGATTCAGAATTTAACTGTATAAATTCAACCTTTAAGATTTTTAATATTGAATTCATTATACTTTTAAAGTTATGGATTCGTATGTAATATTTGTTATAATTTTAGTGAATTTTTATATATAAATTCATGCTCCAAATTGAAAGTTATGTGTTTATTTAAACTCGGTATCACTATGTTGGATCCAACCCTGACTACGATATATTTGAAGGAAAAAGAAGCAAGAAAACATCAAGAATTTTCACAAATTTCAGAAATTTTAAATACACAGGAACTCAGTCTAAAAAATCCAAAAGGATACTTACAAATTTTGGATCCTAAAAGAAAAAGATAATATTTAAAAGAGCTCAATCAAAGTATCAAACAACATATTTTCATGATTTATGAATTACTACATCCCAAAGGGAAGGAAAAAAAAAGAGCAAATAATTGAAGTAGGTGAAAAGTGCATATAAATCACATTAGCACCAAACAAAAATATAAATATATGAAAGCAACTTCCCATAATCCAATCACTTCCTTCCAAATATCTCATCCACCAATCAACATCCTCCACGTCACTACATGACCCCACCATGGGTAAATCCACCATTTACCTCAAAATCCAACGGTTAAAATCATCTTTAACCAATAACAACAATCATATAATCCCACAAGCGAAATCTGATGCATACCGAGACCTGAACCTGAACCAGAAGATGAACTTTTCTTTTCGTTTAGCACAAAAACCCCAAACTACCCTTCCTTCTACATCACCATATAGTCTACACTTTTGTCCTCATTTGTCTTTTTACAAACTTCAGTATCACTGTCTCCAGCTCACTCTAACAATTATTCTATTACTAAAAAGAGCAGTAATCTCCTACATCAGCTATCCGAAAACAATGATTCATGTCGGAATAAATCGTACGGTGCCCATAAACTGTCCAACGGACATGGTTTCTTTGAATCTAACCTTAACCATGGTTTACCTTTTCCACTCCAATGTAGTAAACTAACTGGACCTGGATGTAAATCCCTACATTGCCCTTCAAGATTATCACCACCTAATCCATGTTGGTTCCATTTATGTTCCACTTGCTTTACATTTCCGGCGAATACTAATAGAAATGGTGGCAGTGAACCCAATTCGTAGATTCTGTACCTGTTAATAATGACAAATATATATTATTTTTAATTACTTTCAGAAATAATAGGGCAGGTTGCACATTTGGCCCATCACCCAAAATAATAATATTCACTAACCAAGTATACAAAAAAACCAGATCTCTCTATAAACAGTATCCTTATATAATAATACCTTTTTATAAAAGTAAGCTTTTTAAGAACTCGTTTTTATATCCTCTATAACAGCATTTCGCTATAATAACACTTTGCTATAACATTCAAAAATATTCGGAACAAACGAGATTGTTATATAGAAGTTTGATGGTAATATGTATATTATATATTAATATATAAAAGTATATATTTTGCTGGCTTTTACTTATGAGAGTAGCTATAATGTGTAATTTAGGAATATATGTTTGTGTATATTACATACAGTAGAATGTATATATGTATATATATATTTTTTTTTGCTAACAAATACAATTAATTTAAGTTGACCGACAATTTTGTATTTTAGCCATTAATAAACGTAATAATTACGTCTCAATATTGAACGGTTAAATAATCTAATTTCTACTCCAACTTCACATATAATTTGTTTTATCAATTTCGACCAAATATTATCCAAATGACACCTAGCATAAACCTCTAAGCAAAATAATTTACACAATTTAACATGATATTAGCATTGATAAAATTTTAAATTTAGCTTTAAATGATGCCCATTAATATGTTTCATCCAAAAAACATTTTTTCCTCGAAATCTAAAAGAACTTTTATACTTGTTAAGAAGTGTTAAGACATAATTATAATACAAATTAAATACAGTAATATTTCAGAGAAAAAAGGTACTTACCTCTTTTGAACTCTCATCCAATGCTCGAGTTTGCGCGTATAGCCATTATTCCGCCATTTTTGCAAATCAATAACCATAACCCCAGTGTTAAAATAACAAGGAGTCCGATTCTCAAACGTGTTAGAAAACGTCGGGTGGAACCAAAACTTGTTCGTAAAATAATGAGTAAAATTAGCATGACAATATTCAGGCGCACCTAATACACGACCGTTAAGATCAATATTCCAAAGCTTAGCAATATCGTCAACAACAATGAGATCAGAATCAAGGTAAATAATCCGATTTACTGTGGTAGGAAGTAAATCCGCAAGGTAAATACGAGCGTAATTGAGCGGTTGGTCTAAAGCACGACGAACAGAAGAGGAAATCAAATGACGGACTAAAGTTGGATTGAAGTTGTAGAGCTTGAAATTAAGGTACGGGAAAGTTGACGTAATTGTTTTGTTAAGGTTGTTAAAGTGTCGGTGAACGGCGAGGAAATGGAAGAATGTGTTTTCAGGACACGTGGCGTGTTGTAGAACGGAGAGTACGCCGGCGATTGAGCCGCGGAGGTAAGGGGAGGAGTAATCTAAAGTCATTGCTATGTGAATAGTTGATGAGCAATTTTTGCCGTTACGAAATGCTGGAGCTTCACGGAATTTTGGAGTGTCGGAAGCGGTTACGGTGGCGGGAGGATGAAGAGAGAGGAGAATGAGGAGGACGGTGGTGATGAAGTAGTATCCCGGCGGCATAGTGGTGGCGACGGTGGTGGAAGATTTTAAGAGTTGTGTGGTCAGTGTTGAAATGAAAGAGAGAGAAAGAAAAGGATATAATGTTTGCTCAGGGAAATTGAAGAAAGGAGAATAAATATTTATGTAAAGTGACCGTTGAGCCCATTGAATAAAATATGCTGACGTGTCTTAATTTGAGTAATTTCTTCATTTAAGTATCATTTTTTCAATTTATTTGGAGAATAATCTAACTTGTTGTTTTTTTTTACTTTAAGGGATTCAAGGCTTTAAAAAAGGTGGTAATAAAAACAAAAATAGGTTAACCGTTAAATGAGTTTTTTTCTCTAGCTTTTTCAAAAATCGGTTATAAATTAGTTAGTATAAAGCAATAATTTCTTTTATATGTATATATATTTACTGAGTAAAATTTCACAGTAATTTTTTTGTAAGACATCTTTGAAAAGGCAACAATTGACGTGTCTTAAAAAAGTTGTTTTACAATTCAGATAAAATAGGTTATCATGTAATGCGCAAATTTGAATTCAATTTTCTTATAGTAATAACATTTGCATAAATCTTCCATGCTCGTAATTAATTAAGAGCAGCGCAGATAGTGGCGTACGCAGGAGTTTTTGTAAGCGCTGTCACCATTTTAGACGTGAACAAATTAAAAAATTATTTTACTAAAATCATATTTAAAAAAATAATCAAGAAAAATAAATAACACAACTTACAATGCAGCATCCCTCCAATTTAAAAAATGTATTGTGTTAGTCAAGTAGTATTAAAACATAGAATGGGGCTACGCATGTTCGAACTCACGGTCCTGCACAGATATTAGACGCATCTGTGTGACAAGTGGTGTCACTTATTTTTTCATTTGAATTATATATAAATAATTAGAAATAATTTTTGACGAAGTGATGTCATTGGCAAAGGTAAATCCGCCCCTGGACGCGAATAACTCCTGAAAACAGGTAAGTAGTAAGCCAGTACTACTAGTTATTAGTAGTATAAAGATAGAAGGATATATAGGTGCATTAGCTTCTAAAATTTCGGGAAGAAAAAACTTGTTTTAAATAATATTTTTTTTAGTATAATTATTTTTCCAACAAAAAAATTAGATTAATTTTTTTTTTTAAAATCACAAACTTGAGGAGTGTGTATGATATTAACTCTTTAAAATTAATTATTCCTATACAATTACAAGGGCATGTGTGAGATTTCACTTAACGAGGAGAAAAAGTTTGCCAGCCTGGAATGCCGCGTTTATGTGCTTGTTTGATTGTGATTTGTTTCTGACTGAAAAAGAGGAAAAAAAAACAGAAATCATGTGGTGATGGCGGTTTCACGGACTGCTTCTGTGAGCCCGTACTGGTGGGCCGTACATAACCTTAACCCATTAGGGAGGAAGATCTAACGGTATAGATTGCATTCTGGACTTCGATATCAACCCCTTAGATTCTCCGTCGGACAGTGAATTCTAGGAAAAGGAAAACAATGCATTAAGGGGAAAATCCTTTTTTCTCACCTCTGATTCGACCCATACACAAAGGGGGATTTAGAGTTTCGATTTCGACTTTAAATTTTGCGTCTGAGTCCAAACATATTGTCACATACAGTAGTATACCAATTCATACTTTAAACATCTAATATTGTCGTTTTGAATTCCTCTTCAGATGAACTCGATCAAACACACACCCAACACTCGATATACACTATCATTCCACAATTAATTAGATATTTCGAGTTTAAGCTCTAATAATAATATTAATCCCGGTAGCGAATAGTCGAATACTTTCTTTATTGATTGGATTTACACGATACAAATTCAAATTGTTTGAAACTCCAATAAAAATATCATAAAATTGGCGTTTAGTAGCAATATTTAAGGTGGTATTTATTTTTTATCCAACAATTTTAATATTGAGCAAAAATAACCACTACTCTATTAAAATTAATATGAAAAGATATTTTTATCCTTTCTTCGATTACTTTTCTTCTCAAACCCTCGCTTCTCTCTCTCTCGTTCGATACCCATTATTGATCTCTCAAATTGTGATGACAAAAAGTTGTTGAATCAATACGTGATGCAGCAGAGAAATGAGGTTTTTTTCAGATCATTAATCATGGTATTCATGTTGAAGTTCTTGAGAATGTGTTAGAAGCCAGGCATAAGTTCTTTGAGTTGCATGTTGAGAAAAGGATAAAGTATTTGAACGAGAATTCACCCACTCTCTGTAGGTGGAGTTCTGATTCTTGTTGATGCATGTGTTGTTGAAAGGATTTAATCCTTAACTTAGAGTTACAAGCATAGAAATTAAGGACACGTAGTCATTAACTTAGAGTTACAAGCACACAAATTAAGGACAGCTAGTCTTTGACTTACAATAACAAGCTCATAAGTTAATGACACTTGGTCCTGAACTTGTAGTTGGAAATTCAAAAATTAAGGACACTTGATCCTTAACTTAGAGTTACAAGCACATAAATTAAGGACATGTAGTCCTTAACTTAGAGTTACAACAGAAATTAAGGACATGTAGTCCTGAACTTCGAGTTGCAAGTTCAAAAGTTAAGGACATGTAGTCCTGAATTTAGAGTTATAAGTTCAAAAGTTAAGGACAAGTAGTCCTAGACTTAGACTTACAAGCTCATAAATTAAGGACAGCTAGTCTTGAACTTACAATAACAAGCTCATAAGTTATGGACACTTGCAACTGAACTTTATGAGCATAAGGGTATTTTTGTCCGGACGGGTAAAATTTATTAAAACAGTAACTAAAGACTAAAAATATTTTAAACAGTGACTTATAAATAAATACATGTCTTATTAATGGCTAACTGTTCCTCCATTCAAATAATGAATAACAAAAAAAAAAACAAACGGCCCTTCATATCTGTTTATCGGAGCAACAATCTATTTTAAATCTAAGGACAATGATGAAAAAGCCTAAGAAAATGAAAGCAGAAGTGCAGAAGCAGGCCATAAAGTAAATAGGATGCAACAACTTCACATAAATCTCCCATGAATTCGTAGTTACCCAACCTATGATTTTTCGAGTAATTCTATGTTTCTGTATGATCCAGGGGCGGATCCGGATCCACCCCTTTAAGAAAAGAGGCGGCATGACACCCGGTAAAATAATTAAATTTTTATATACATATGTTGAGATTTTTTTAAACTAGGTTAATTATCTGATTCTGTCATCCGTAACCGTAGACTAGACAAAGGTGTCATGGCTGGTGTGTAAAATTCAAGTTGAATTTATCTTGAACCTTGTCTGACTTTCTCTTTTCAATGTTTTTATTTTCTTTTGTCCCACTCATTTCCCTTTTCGGCTACCACCGAATTTTCGATTTGTTATTTTATTATTATTTTTTATATTTTTTTTTTCTATTCTATTATTTTGTATGTGATCTCTAACAAGAACAATTTAAAAAGTGAAACTCCTAAACTTTAATATATAAAATAAGCAATCCTCTTCATTAAATTTATGAGTTTTCTTCTTTCAAATCCGAAAAAATTTGGGTCTTAATGAGAATTTTGGATTGAGATCAAAATTTTTTTAACCTTTTAATTATATCATAAAAATCTGTGTTATGCGATGGTTGTTTGATATAATTTAAATAACTTTACTATAATTTGATTTATGGGAAATTGTAGTTTATCTAATTTATGCTTATGGGGTATAATTTATCTATGAAAAAGATTTTTTTAAATTTTCTTATTCTAATTGATGCAATTCTCTTTTTGAAGATGTTATTTTACTTGTGTAAATTAATTTTTAATATACAAAAAAGATGTAGTTTTTCAGTGAAAATGTTGATTTTACTTATGTTGTTATAATAAAGGTGTGATCCTATTTTAAAATTCTAATCACGTTTGGTTTTTATATTTGATATGTACTTTTTAAATTTTTAAATAAAAAATACTTATTAGGTTGACCCGAATCTACTCAAAAAAATCCAATAAACATTCCTAAATTTTTTTATATTAATCATTACAAAATATGCATTAAAGAAAATCATGACATTCATCAACTTTAAATTTTAAATCCGTTTCTAATTTAATCTGTATGCTCGAGTCATCGAATCGATCATTAATGTTTATATTAGAACTTCAAAATAAATTACAGACATCACACTAACATGAAAACCATTTTTATGGATAAGATGAGAGAATCAGAATGAGAATCCAACCAACTACAAAATTAGAGATATCATAATATCCATCTTTAAATAGGTTCAGAGCTGAGTGTGGATTACAACGCCAATACAACCTGGCGGATAGGGATAGAATTGAATTCCAAAGCACCTCCATTGTAATAATCTCCCGTCTCATATTATATGTCATGATTCTCTTATATATATTTCTTATTAAAATTAATTATGATGAGATTTTTATTACTTTATTCTTATTCATATCTTAATATTTAATATTTCTTCATTAATATTTGAACAATGTTAGATATTTATAATCTTCAAAGATAATTATTACTAATGATAAAAAAGAAAAAAGATAATTAATTTTATCTTTAACTTTTAAACTGATAAATAACTTAACATAACTATTTTTAATAATACGATTGTTAATATAAAACGGAGTGAGTATCTTTTAGCAAGTACTTGGACGATATTTAAGTTGAAGTAAAAGAAAAATATTTGAAGTTTTGAAGACGAAAGAAATCATGTTTGTCGAAGTGAGTCAACATTTGTAAATATTAAAATACTAATATTTATGATCAGTAAATTAATGATTATTGTCAAACTATTTTTCTCTAACTACACTTCTAAGTATCTTTTTCTTTCCTTTTTTTTAAAAAAGAAAAATGACTATAAAAATGATTTATAGTAGCTCTTATATAGTCTTTATGTACTTTAATATATTATTTCAAAAACTTTTTGAAAAATGATGTGAAATTAGATATGTTGACTCACTTCAAACCTCAATATTCTTTCTGAACGAGCCAAGTAAAATAAAGCTATGAAATCATTTATATAGCTTATAAGATTTTAAAATATTATTTTTGAATACGTACTATGTTATATTTTCAAAAAATAAATTAATTAGTTAAGTTGAGTTATTAATGTTTTACCCATTGGAGCAGCGCTTTTGATGTTTGGTCTCGTGTTTGGTTCAGATTTGCGGTGGAAGTAAATGAGAGAGTAATTTATTGAGCTGACGATATTTGTTGGAGTTGTAATAATTGCAATTGCTCTCTGAATTTCAATATATACACCATTGTCAAGTCATTCCACCTTTCGAATTTCTTTGTGCCCCCGAGTTGTATTTAGGATTTGAAACTAATGGTTCTTGATGGTGGTTAAAAATTTGTGTTTTAGTTATAATTTGCACTCTAATTATTATATTTTATGTGTTGGAGTCCAAATGATAGTGAATTGCACTTATTACGTGTTTTATGTCTTGCAGAAAGTGATTCTGAATTAAGAAGACTAGAGCTAAATCGAACGATTTTGAGCTTTGAAGTCTGAGTCAAAATTCACGAAATTAAACTGGGATCACATGGGGGAGTCGAGAGCCGAGTCTGGATATCAAAATTGAAGAAAACGAATTACTCTGGAATCTTTACACAACTGCACCGCGTGGGACAGCGCGGCAATGTATTCTGATATTGTCTTTCAGAAATCGCTCTCTAAACTTCTCCACCGGCACATCGCGTGGGGCGTCGCACTGTACGCTGCACCTATGCAATTTTTACAATTTCGGCTAGAAAAGGGTAGTTTCGCTCAGGCCTATTCCTACATGGTATAAATTCACCAAAAAAGTGATTTTTAAAGGACTTTTGACCTACGGAATATTGAGAGAGAATTGGAGACTCAAAGACAAGGATTCATCATTCTTTCCTTAACTCAACACCCGAGTTTGGATTGAATTCATGTTTTCTTATTATTCAACTTTATTTGTGATGAATTTCTCCATGATTATGGAGTTGTTTCCCTTAAGATTTGACGGATATGGTGTTTTGATTGATATTTGTGGATTTTAACTCTAGTTCTTTGCTTGAATTCGTTTATGGAGCTTTGAATTGTTTGCAACTTTGTTCACCAGTTTACTTATAGAAAGATGAATGTTTTGCTGATTATTCTTGCATTATATTGTTTGGTTTAATTCAATGATTCTTTTAAGTAATCGAAAGAGCTTGTTGAATTGTTGATTAAATTAAGTTAGGAGAATATTCGAGAGACGTTTTCCTAAAGACTAATCAATTAACGCGTGCTTGCATACTTTCACAATGCCTTATATTAGTTCACATCGTAGAATTAAGATTTAATTGAGAGAGGAGTCTTGGCAACACGTTTGAATTATTCATCGAGTGAATTCGTGAGAATCATTAGAACATTAGAGTGAATTGAACTAGAGTTGGATCTCAATAGCTATCTTGCACCTATCCTGTCACGACCCTTATTTTTTCCATTGATTATTTCAGTGTTGCTCAACTCTTGTCTTTCTGTGATCAACTGTTACTTAGTTTTCTAAATTATTTTAGTTTATTCATCGTTCCTACCAAAGTGTTAATCATGCTGAATAACGTTAAGCTAGAAATTATTTGGAATTTTTTAAATCCAATTCATGTGGAGACGATAATTAAATTATACTATCTTTGGCTAGCGAGCATTAATTTCGTGTTGTATTTTGCGCTCGTTAAATTTTGGCGTCGTTGCGAGGGATGACAATCAAGAGTGTTCACATTAGTTTTTGGTGCTAATTCAGGAACTAATTTTATTTTATTCTTCACGATTTTTCTCTTCCTTGTGCAGGCAACATGTTAGGTGATATGGTGTATGACTCAATCTTCTTCAAAAGAAGTGATCTTATACAATCCATAGGTGGAAAAGCGTCTGCGACAGTTGAAGAAAGAGAAAGAACTCACCGAAAAATTCTTGGGGCAATATTCAACCCAAGAGAACATGTCTAAAAACGGTGAGGAGATAGTTGATTTGGCTACACAGGAAGCAACCCAACAGGAAGCAGCTGCTAAGGAAGCTCTCAGAGCTGATGAAGCGATTGACGGGAACGGAGGATGAAGATTCAACCTGAACCGACCTCTGATTGAAGACGACTTTGAAAATACTATGCCCAGTCCTGGATGATCACTAGGAGGCTACGCCAAGTCAGTCTACAACCAAGGAGTATCTAGTGTGCGACCTCCTTCGATTGCAACCAATAATTTTGAGATCAAGCAAGGGCTACTTCAGACCATTCAGAACAATTATGTCTTCTGAGGCAAACTCAACGAAGATCCTAACACTCATTTGATGGATTTTGATGAGATTATGAATACCTTCCAGCACAACAGGGTATCAAAAGATGGTATCTACTTATGTTTCTCTTTTTCACTGAGGGAAGATTCTAAGCATTGGTTGAGGAGTTTGCCGACTTGGTCAATTCAAACTTGGAAAAATATAACAAAGAAGTTCCTTGAATAATATTTTTTAGCTGCAAAAACACGGAAAATTGGAAGAGAGATCCACAACTTCGAGCAGAAAGATACATAATCGGTGTTTGAAGCATGGGAAAGATTTAAGAATATTGTAAGAAGATGTAAGCATCATCGAGTAGACTTGTGGATGCAACTCTAAGATTTATGGGATGGGCTGACACCCTCTGCTAGGAGGATGCTAAACAACGCAATTTGATGTTTTCTTATGAAGAGAACTCCTGAGGAGATTGTTGCAATTCTAAATAAATTATCTGAAGATGAAAATCAATAGCCTGCAAATGATAATGAGAGAAGGAAAAGGTAGGGTACATCAAGTGGATTCTAACACATCAATGCAAGCCCAGCTAGTCACCATGGCCAGAAAAATACGACGGTTAACCTTAGCCAAGGTCCAAAGCCGGTCATCCTCGGTTGATGAATTTTGTGGAATGGGTCATCCAACACATGATTGTCACGCCTCGACTACAGATGAAGTGGTAAATGCTGTGGGGATCTATGACAGAGGAAACTACCAAAGTGACAATAATTTTAAGTCCATGGGACAGAGGAACCCAGGTTTTTCATTGAGTTCACCAGGTGAGAGTGCAAACGCATGGCAGCAGAATAACTCCATATCCCAGGAACATGGAGCTCCAGATCTTCTCAATCAATAGAGGCATCAATATCAGCCTCCACAGTCTAATCAGTCTAGCATGGAAGAACTGATGAAGGCCTTTATTGTTAAGATAGAATAAAGGCTTGAAACTCATGGCATAGCTATCCGAGAACAGGGCACGACTATCTGGGAAAAGGGCATAGCCATTCAAAACTTGGAAAGACAGGTGGGGCAAGTTGCTAATCTATTGTCTAAGAGGGTTCCAGGAACTCTCCATGCTGATACTGAAGGAAATCCAGAAGATACAATAAATGCAGTGTCTTTAAGGAGTGGGCGCATATTGAAGGACCCCATGGCAAAACAAAATGATGAATTGACTGAAGGACAAGTAGAGATTGTGGAGGAGCAGAAAAATAGCAGCATTCAAGAAGGTGAAGTGATGGTAGATGACTTGTCTGAAGAAGAAGGGTAACTAGAGCTTAGAAGAAGAAGAAAAAAGGGAATGCAATAGATGATGGGACTGAAGAGAGTAAATATATGTCTGCTTTACCTTTCCCTCAGAAGCAGAGAAGAGAGAAGTTGGACAAACAAATTTGGCATTTCCTAGATGTGCTCAAGTAGGCTATCTATCATTCATAGAGGTGCTCTCTTAGATACCATCTTATGCTAGTTATTGAAGGAGATATTGTTTAACGAGCGGAAAGTGGAAGATACATTGGTTGTCAAGCTCACATAGAACTGTAGTGCCATTCTACAAAATAAGATCCCTCAAAAGTGTAGAGATCCAGGGAGTTTTACTATGCCTTGCTCTTTAGGAAGTACTAAGTTTGAAAAATCTTTGTGTGATTCAAGTGCTTCTATTAATCTTATGCCTTTGTCTATTTTCAAGAAATTGGAGGGAGAGATTAGAGAAATCAGATCGATACTTGTGTCCTTGCAGCTAGCGGATCATACCACAATCATACCTGAAGGAATAGTGAAAGATGTGCTAGTTTGGGTGGATAAATTTGTGCTTCTTGTGGACTTTATTGTGATAAACATGGAGAAGAATAGGGAGGTCCCTCTGATTTTAGGGAGACCCTTCTTGGCTACTGGCAGAGAAATTTTATACATTCAGGGAAGGCAACTCATGCTCAGAGTGGGAAACAAATAGTGGTTTTCAAGATGGAAGGAGCAATGGGGGCTCTAAAAGAACAAGCTGGAGAGAGTAAACATGATAAGTGTGGGGTGTACCCAAAATAAGGAAAAAAAACTTTCAGTAAGGATGTGTGCACTGGGTCGGACGTGCAAAAGAGATCCTGACTTCGCTTCAGACCCCGACTAGATTAATCAGGGGAGTTTCCTTTACCTCGTGCTTTTATTTGTGTGTCATGGGGACATGTCACAATTTAAAATGTGGGGTGACGGATATACATAATGTACATTTATGTTCTGTTTGATTTTTTTTTTGACTTTTTCCGACGATGGATTTCCTCGACTGTCTTCTTGAGGGATCAAAGTCGAAGAAAAAAAAATTGTTTTTCTTAGGTAGTGTGACAATTCCTCCTTGATTTTTCTTTGTGCCGCAGTTCTTTTCCAAGGATTTTTCTTGAACCGGGTTTAGTTAGTTTTTATTTTGTTAGAAAATTTGAAGTCTTGTGCTATGATATTAAATGGAGATGACTTTTCTTGACTATGTTGTGCCTTGAGAGAAGTGAGTGCCTTATTTGTGACGCCTAGGCTCAGTTCTTGACTCATGTATAAGTGCCTTAAAATATTTGATCTTGATGTTTCTTAACTGCCTTGACTAGAGAGTCAGGATAATCCGGTCCTAAGTGAGTTTTGTGCCAACGTGTGTGTGAGATTTTTGTTGATATTTTTTGTTTGTCAGTTGATGTCTAGAACTTGCCCCGAGTGTTTGCAAAGAAAAATAACAATCTTGTTCATTCTAGAAAGTGATAGAGGCATTTGTTTTTGGAACCAATTATATGTTTATGACCCGCCTAATTGTTGTGTATCCTTGTTAGCCCTTTGAGCATGTAATCCTACTTTTTTGGCAACCACACTACAAGTCTGACTCCTTCGTTTGAATTGAACATTTGTTTGAACCTTATACCTCTCGTTTGAGTACTTGAAACTGTTATGACCTTGTTACGAGCTGAGCGGAACAACAACAAGGAAGAAATAACAAAATGGAAACAACAACTAACTATGTCTCTTGGCCCAGACAACATCCTAGGCGTAGGGGAGATCGGAGCAACATGGAATGCCTAGACAACGTTTTTCTTCCTGGTCTGGAGTATGTAGATCGAGAGGTCGTTCCGCCCCTTGTCCCCGAATATGGGGAATATGTTCTCATAAAATCTTGCTCCAATGTGATCTAGCTGGCGAACGATCCCAGTTCGCGACAGAGAACAAGACAACAAGCGAGCGTACTTTTGTTCGCTTCTTCTCCACCAAGCACGGAAGTTTAAGGATAACTGCAGGTCGGTATGGTAGGCTTTTGAGTGGAGCTAAGAATAATGGAGAAAAGTGCACTAGTTAAAAATTTGTGAGAGCCACATGTAAGGGATTGGGAAAAAAAGAAAGAGAAAGAAAAAATTATTCGGAACTTTGAAAAGAAAAGAAAAAGAGTTTGTGTATGTAGTAGAATTTTTTTTTTATTCCTTACTAATGGTAGTTTTCATCTTGTCTGTGCTTAAAGAAATTGGGAGCTTGAGGTTATTATATTTTGAAGGTTGGAGTTTGGTTCAACACAAGTGTGGGGTTTTAAAATGTGAAATTGTATGTATTAAAGTGCTCAGGGAGGTGTAGTCACTATGTCCAAATGTATCATACCCGTCCGGCAGCCTACATTACAACCAATTAAAGTCCTACTTGATCCTTGACTGAATGAGCTCAAATTAGTAAAGTACTATACTACGGGCAAGCCTATGATACATTTTCTGTGGCGCATGGATTTTATTTGTGAGAGTGAGTTAATTATTTTTATCTTGAGTTCCTATTTCTTCTTAAATTTTATTGCATGTGGAACTACTCTCTATCTTTGGTGTGAGGGCACATGATTTGCAAAGGAAAGGTATTGTCTTTGGCCTCTGTGTTAGAGTAAGTGAGCAGATTTTTGAGAAATACGTGGTGCTTTTGAGTCGAGCCTTGAGGCTAGAATGTTATGATAGGGTGCTTAGTATGCTTTAAATATTCCTGGCATGATGCGTTAGGGAAGTTCTCTGATTAGAAGGTCGTCTCTATGTAAAGGGTTTTTTAATTGCTCGAGGACGAGCAATGGTTTAGGTGTGAGGTGTTGATGGTAGGCTAGAAACTCATATTTTAGTCATAGTTTTTAATCTAATTACCGCTTTTTACATGTGTTTGAGCTCAAATGATAGTGAATTGCACTTATTACGTGTTTTATGCCTTGCAGGAAGTAATTTCAAGTTAAGAATATAATATGGAGCTAAATGGAACGATTTAGAGTTTTGAAGTCAGAGTAAAAATTCAAAAAATTAAATTGGGATCGCATTTGGGGGTCGAGAGCCGAGTCTGGATATCAAAAATTGAAGAAAATGAATCAATTATCACGTACGATTTATATCGAGGTCGTACGGCCCGATCCAAAAATACTGTGTGCACTGCTGAAGGTCGAACATCACAAATCATAGATGCATCTATTATACTGACGAGGTGAACGACCCGCTCCCATGAGAATAGAGAAGCTTACTCGCTTGCGGAAGTACTTGCGACTCGAGAGGACATGGATATCTCAAAGTTATTAAGCATTCTTCAATTATTTCCCCAAAATAATAAAGCTAACTTGGAAGTTTTCAACTAAAAACCTCTAATCTCAGCGCTATATAAGATAATTAATATGCACAACAGACATGACAGTACAATTAAAGCATGGTGTAAACCTTAAACTACCCAGACATCTCATGAAATATAGCTACCCAGGGACTCTCGTCACTTAGTGCATATATAGCTCCCCGCACAAGTAATTCACAATAAAATACACCTAACGGGATGAGTTCCCTCTTACAAGGCTAGGCAAGAGACTTACCTCGTCTCAAAGCTCACCTTCGGCCCATAAATACACTCTAAATCCTCAACTTGGTGCCAAACAACCCGAAACTAGCCAGATATTATATAAATAAGTCAATATATACTCAAAAGTTAATATTTTAGCTATTAAAGTAATTACCCAACCCAAATGGGAAAATTCTTAAAAATTCATCCACGGGCCAACGTGCCTGGGTTCCGAAGATAATTGTTACCTGATCACGCTCAATTATGTCTTATAAAAAGACTAAACGGGCGCTGCAAATATAATCTGGGGTATTACACCCAAAGTCGATCCCACAGGGAATTTTATGTACAAATTGAGTCTATAAAATACTAAACTGTTACATAATCACTTTTCTCAAGACTTTTGAATATCAATTGGTGATGTTTACTAAATCTAATAACAAAATAATAAATTAACAATTAACTAACAATATAATGTAAAGAATGATAAATAAGGGTCTACGGTTATGGTTTCCCCCGTTGGTGAATTCTTCCTTGGATATTTCTTATAATTTAATTGGCTATCTCTGTCAATCATGAATGCCCTAACTATCATAAATATCTCTCAAGTAATTATGATAATTTACTAAACGCACTTTCTCAAGTTACGCTAGCTAGATCACAATACAGTTCACTTTAGATTGCACCCGAGGTATCGTTATCTCTAATCTAACCTCTAAACCCTCGGTTATGACTTTCGTCTATACTCCGGGTGTGGTGTTGTTCAAGCAATTACCTAAATATGCACTCTCTCTCAAGTAGATACATAATAAATAGGAATAGTTAATCAAGGGCCCTTTCAATCAACTATAATAAGAACGTAGTTGAACAAAAAGAGATTAATCAACAAAAATATATTAATATCACAATGAATTCATCCCCAACGGGTTCTACCAAAACCCTAGACTAAAGAATTTAGCTACTCATGTTATTGAGAATCAAAACTAAAATAAATTGCATAATTGAAATACAAAGTAATGAATACTAGATGTAGAAATCGATGTTTTGGCACTTCAATGATTTTCTTCTGTTGAATCCTTTGAATGCCTTGCGAACCTGGTAGTTGTGTTTTTAGGAGTCTATTTATATGTTTAGGGCGAACCCTAAACGTGTAGGGGACTTCTATTTCGACCGGGAAACACTTAAACTGTCAAAACTCGGATTTGGCCGAAACTGGGAACCCCGGGTGTTTGGACCCAAAGGCCTGGCGTTAGCCAGGATAGAGCTGGCGTTTCATCCCTAACGCCTGGCTAACGCCAGGTAGGGTCAGGCTGTAGGGCTCTGTCGCCCGGCTATCGCCCGGTTGTCTCCTTTCGCGTATTTTTCGACGTATTTGCATCCCTTTAGCTCCGTTTCCATCTCCAATTCACCTACACATGAAATAAACTCCATTAAGCACATAAAAAGTGTATTTTTATCATTAACGCACCTCAAATGTAAGGTATATTACATATTAAACTACGCATTTTAGTCTCGCATCAAGACCCCACACTTAAACCTTTGCTCGTCCTCGAGCAATCAAACTACACTCATGTACACAACTTATTAAGCAAATCTCTTAACACGTTATACCAAGAATATTTAAAACATTTCAAACACAGAGATGTGACATCCTCGCCTCAATAATCAACTCACAAATACCATTCTTTATTCACAATTCACTAACTACTCTAACTTAGAGGTCAACAACATTACCTTTCCGTCATGAATCATGTGCCCTCACCAAATCAAAAAGCTAGTTCCTCACACAATAAAATTTAAGAACACTTTGGAACTCAAGATCGAAAGAATTCACTCGCTCTCAGAATTAAAACATTCATATGCAAATAAACTTAAAGTAAACTTTATCTAATAGTTTCCAAAGAATAACTCCAAATATAAAATAATAAGCAAATAAATAGACCGAGCCACGAACTAATTATATAAAACAGTCTCTACGAACTAAGAGAATACTCTCGGGATCTGCGAACGCCGGCAAATATACCTTCTGTCTCCGGATAACGGATGGGTGCTACTAAAAATCTCTATTTTTGGCCGGTACCTGGATCTGCACAAAAGAGTGCAGAGTGTAGTATTAGTACAACCGGCCCCATGGACTGAGTAAGTGTCGAGCCTAACCTCGATGAAGTAGTGACGAGGCTAAGGCGGGACAATTATAACTTAACCTGCGACAATGTAGGTATATAATAAAGTAATAAAAAAATCATATGCAAACAAGAAAATATAACTGCAATAATGAATAAATAAAATAACCCAATCGCTTATTCTGGGCCTCATTTGTGACCAAGATCCCACATAAATTTCCAAACCTTACTTTAAAACAGTCGTATGTGCATAATATGAGAAGCAGTAGAGTAAAACAGTAAATTTTTCCAAATTTTTGTGTTTAAATTCAGTAACACATAAACGTCCCCCTTACTACTGTTTTTTTGCGGCGTGCAACCCGATCCCACCTGTCCACCCTTATCATTATCATTTATTTCGCCTGTCCACCCTTGTCACTATCATTTATCTTACATGTCCACCCTTATCACTATCATTTATTTCCCCCTGTCCCCCTTTATCACTATCATTTATTTCCCATGTCCACCCTTATCACTATTATTTTGTCCACCCTTATCACTATCAATTGATTTATTTATCAAAAACTTTAACAATTCAGGCCAAGCCTTTTACAACACGTGTATCTCAAAAATTGTAAACAGAACATAATATAGCTCACAAGACGTATCCAATATTATTTCATAATGAAACCAACCAGAATATATGTAAATATCGTTATACTGTCATCCAGCTCAACCTTTATGTTCCATAACAAAATCAAGGGAACAACCAACACTTTTAACACGCGTGCAACAATACTTGGCAATAATCTAATGAAAACAAATAGTCAAGTAGCATATACAGAATAATTCAATTACGTAATTGAACATATTTCTAAAAGCCACCTATAAATGAATATTTTCATCTATTCACTCATGACCTAAACTAAATGAGCTCCAAATAGTTTATCATATCCTACCGTTTTACATTTTTAAAGTCTGGGGTCCTACTCTACAATATTATCAATCTTTTTTTTTTGTTTGTTTATTGGTCTAAGGTTTAAGATTTCACAAAATCTTCAAAAGAAAAACATAAAAACGATAATCCAAATGCATTCTTGATCTATATAACATCAAGACTAAAGTACATGTGACTCTAATTCAGGTCTTAGATTTATTACAACAAATATTATACTTGACAATATACACCTCAACAATCATAAAACAGCCAAGTTGGGAAGCAAATAAATGGAAAACGGAAAAGGGATCATGGTAAACAATAATTTGGTAGTGCATATGTACTCGTCACCTCACCTATACACTACACACAAGAAATTTCACATAACAATCAGGTTGGGGATTCCTATTCCCTCAAGTCAAGGTTAAACCAAGCAATTACCTCAACTTCGCAGGCCACTCACTGTTCAGTTATAGCTTTTTCTCTTGAATTCACCTCCAATATACTCGAATCTAACCATAATTAATGCTAAAGGAACTAACTTTACTGAAAATTATAAATTTTTCCTAAGTTTTCTAAAAAAAAAGTTAAAACCCGACCCCAGACCCGCTTGGTCCAAACTCGGGGTTCAGACCAAATCACGTTTACCCATTCACCCCGAGCCCGAATATGCAATTAGTTTCGAAATCCAACCTCAATTCAAGGTGAAGATTCGATTTTTACAAAATTTTCTAATTCTACCCAAACCCTCAATTTTTACCATGAAAAATCTTGATTTTTGATTTAAAAGTGATGAAAAACATCGGGTAATTGAAATATAACCAAAAAAACGAGTAGGAAACACTTATTCCAATCTCTATGGTAAAAATCGCCCAAATCCGAGCTCCCCAACTCAAAATATGACCGAATGAACAAACTCTAATTTTATATATTTTTCTGTCAGCTATTCTGCTTCGTTTCTCATATTAAACGATTGCGAAACTCGATTTTTATGTCTCCAATGGATTCCTTCTGAAATTCTGGTCAATTTAGGCTTTTGAATCACTCAATTTGACCTTATAATGAATGAGATATGTAGGTTTTAATATTTGCAAATAGTGCAGATTTTTAAATACGCTGCCAATGGTAATTTCGTAATTAATCTGAAAAAATCTGGCAACCTAGGTACTGACCATAAAATCCTCATACGATGTCCAAATTTAACAATTCTTTTTGCTACGAATCTGTAATTACGATACAGATTTAATACTTCATTTAAAACAGAAATCAGAGCTCATTTGTTCAAATGATATCATTCATGCTTGAATAAAACGACGTCTTAACATAAGAAAGAATGAGCGCAACACAACCTAAACCTATTCGAAACTCACCCGAGCCCTCGGGGCTCTAAACCAAATATGCACACAAGTCTAAAAATATCATACGGACTTGCTCGTACGATAAATTCATGAGAATAACATGTAAAACTATGAATTAAACCTCAAACCTCATCATTTTTCTCAAAAACACTTCAATTTTACTATTTCTCAACCGGACGTCTGAATCACGTCAAATAAACGCCGATTCTCACCAAACTTCATAGTTAGTATTGATATATTATAGCAAATATGTACCAGGCTCCGGAACCAAAATATGAGCCCGATACCAATAGTTTCAAACATCAATTCTTTTCTTTATTTCATTAATAATTCAGCAAAATAATTTCTTTCAAAAATTGATTTCTAAGGCTTAGGATCTCGGAATTCATTTCCGAGCATACGCCCAAGTCCCATATTTTACTGCGGACCCCTCGGGATCATCGGAATACAGATCTGGGTCTGTTTACTAAAAATGTTGACTCAAGTCAACTAAAACGAAATTTTAATTCTAAAAATTATTATTTCTTATATTTTCACATAAAAGCTTTCCAGTTTCACGCCCAGACTGCGCATGTAAATCGAGGTAATTAAAATTAGCCTTTTATGACTAATAAGCCTAGAACGGAGTCTTAATTCATAAAATGACCCCTTGGGTCATCACATATGACCTATGCTAATTACATCATTTTGATTCATAGTTATATTGACCGTTTATATAATAAACAATTTATAATTACATTTATTAAGGTCATACGTATCGGCCATTAGTTATTCATAGCAACCATATGAGTCCATTGACTGAGGTTTTATTCATATGGCCTATGCTAATTATATCGTTGTGATTCATAATTATATTTACCGTTTATATAATAGCCAATAGATAATTTCATCCATTAAGGTCATACATACCCGCTTATAGTTATTCATAAGCCCATTGACTAAGGTTATAGTCATATGGCCTATGTTATACATAGCCAAAAAATAATTTCATTCATTTAAGGCATATTGACCGTTTATATAGTAGTCAATATATAATTCTATATACATACGTCCATCTTTTTTTAATTTATCAATATTCTACTATCTCTATTAAACTTTCATGTTGGATAGATTTTACTTGATTTATGTGTTTTAATTTATGAAATTTGTAATGAGATATTATCTCAATATATTATTAATTATTTTTAATTATACGATCATGGATGAAAATTTTTGTTACCTTGCACGTTTTGTTATGTTACTTTCAATTCGTCTGCCAATAAATTCACAAATTAGTGAAAAACTATGTAAATAGTAATTATCAAAAGTACCACTATGGATTTAAATGACATCAAATATTTGTAATTAGTGAAAAAATATTTTACATTAGTTTGTCACAAATTGGCTGCATTTAGTGACAAATATAAAACTTGTATGAGAATCACCTATATGAGTAACAGATTAATATTTTATTTTATGATAATTGAAATTGACATTAATCATAGTAATAATTTATTTTCTCAGTAATAAGTAATATTTTTAGTGACGACCTAATAATTTTTAACTACAAAATTATAATAATTTTTATAAAAGCAAGGTTGTCACAAATTCATATATTTAGGGACAAAAGATTTTTTTGTATATAAAAGGCGATCACTAGTGACAAAATTATAGTTGTTTAACCACGAAATATGTATAACTTTGAAGACAATTGGTATTGTCACTAATTAAACTAAACAATTAATGACAATCATTTCGTCAGCATTAGTAACTTTTTCAGTGACGAAAACAAACAATCAGCTAAAAAATTTAAATAGTTTTTCTGACAAACGAGTTTGTCGCAAATACTATGTATTTAAGGATAAAATAAATTTTGTTGTTAATATAACTTTTTTAGCGACCAAACACTAAGTTGTCTTTGTATACTTTTAGTGACCCATTTTTAAAGACGAACCATTGACGATTTGTTTTTCGTCACAAAAGATTTTTGTGACGAAATATGAGTATTAAGTGACAACAATTTATCATTGAGAATCAAATTTGTTGTAGTGGTAGTTTAAATGTATACGTATTTCCTCTAGTATATTATGTGTATATTTTAATGTATTTCATTTCGTATAGTATG
The DNA here is from genome assembly GCA_005239525.1 of Nicotiana knightiana. Lineage (NCBI taxonomy): Eukaryota > Viridiplantae > Streptophyta > Magnoliopsida > Solanales > Solanaceae > Nicotiana > Nicotiana knightiana. Next base: position 56,386 of record ML433695.1, on the reverse strand, counting down.
TGTATATGTGCATTGAATGCTTTATGAAAAATGATGTAGTCATGCATGTGTATATGTGAAAGACGCGCAAAAATTTAAAATTATTTAACCTATACCCTATTCTCCAACTCCAGGCACCTTCTTCTTCCTACTACCTATGTGCTCCTTTCTTTCTCCTTTCTTCTTCCAGTGTTTAATCGTATGTTTAAGGAGTTTGGATTAATATGATACTTGACAATAAAACTCCAGCTTTTTAGTGCTGAAGTTTTTACAAATGAACTAATTAACATCAGCATCTTCTGCTGAAGTTTTTGAAAAAACTTTCTGACAAAACTAATGAATCCAGGACAAAACTTCAACTTGTTTAGTGCTAAAGTTTTTACAAATGAACTAAATAAGTTCAGCATCTTCTGCTGAAGTTTTTGAAAAAGTTTTACGACAAAAATATTGAATCCAGGACAAAACTTCAACTTGTTTAGTGCTAAAGTTTTTACAAATGAACTAAATAACTTCAGCATCTACTGCTGAAGTTTTTGAAAAAGCTTTACGACAAAACTATTGAATCCAGGACAAAACTTCAGCTAAAACATGCTGAAGTTCAACAAATAGAGAACAAAACTTCAGCTAGTAGAATGCTTAAGTTCAGCCGTCTACTAGAGTGCTGAAGTTTGCGTGATTGCATTTGCTACTTCAGACCCGTATGCCTGAAGTTTACGCAAAAAGTAGGTACGCTTGAAATTTTTTTTGTAAAGCGAGTATAAGTTAAAACGCGACCCAAAAAGCGGTATAGATGCAAATCTCCCGAAAGAAGCCTTGGGAAGGTAATACAATTAAAATAACGAGAGAGAGTTGTTTAAAAAAAATTGAATTAAAATAAAAATCTGCTAAAGGGTAGAGATGGAAAACGAAAATGCACAATTATCCGTTATGCCCTCAAAAGTCGTAAGAAGTTACCATAATGCCCTCATTCGGGACATTTGGGCTATTATTAGTGTGGCCAAAAATATTTTCCGATAATGTTTGTCTTATATATCACTTATTTTCGTACTTTTTTAACGTAGAATTTGCTTAAGGTATCATTTATATATATAATTCTCTTTTTCGAGGATTGTCATCTTTAAAATCTATAAGTATTTCCGCGCCATCATGTTGTCACATACACCACCCCTCCTAGCAGTACTTTAATGTTCTCGCTGAGGTTTGCCCTGATACGATACAACATCAACAAGAGTTTGATATACCATATATTATCATAATTAGCAGTGGATACATATTCTGAATTTGCTCCAGTATACGCCACAATTTGTCATGTCAGCTACGCCACAAAACTAGGTAAAAAATAAACATATAAAAGTTTTCCCCTGCCAGGATTTGAACCTGGATTCCTTATATCAATTGGAAACTTGGAATTGCCAGCAGATCAAGTTGACACTTAAATTTTCATAAATTGTTTAAATAATTTTAGTTCGGCCACTGTGCAGCAGCCCTCTTAGGTGATTGAGTACCGTGGAATAAATGAGATAATAATAAATCGGAGCTGTTTTTATTGTAACAAATAACTACTCTCTGGAATTCCTCACCTACTAGTAGTTACACCTTTGTCAGCCACTTTCACATTTAAAATTTATTGAAAGCATAGAGGTTGTTTGGTTTAGATTGAATTACTCAACAATTATAATGTGAAATATTAACGTGCATTTATTTCCCTTTGCAACTTCCTGTATCGCTTAGGTGTGTATATATTATACTTAATTTATGGCGTTAATGGAGGAAGTAGTCTTAGGTTAACATTCATTTACAAACTAGAGGTCACTTAATTAATTAGAGCTAATCTATGTCTAGACTGATTTTAGCGTAAAACATTGCACGATCTCTCAACCAAATTTTTATGGGATCTTCCACCCACCTTTTGACAAAATCAATAGTACAAAACTCCAAAACTATGTCACTAAAAAAAGTTACTTAAAGGTTAAAATTAAATTAAGACAAGTGCATGTTGACAATTTCCCTCAGGTTGTAGTATTAAAATAGTTTTATGGAGCAACGGTAAAAGTTTTTTCGTGTGATTTCAGTTGTAGAATCAATTAATAATGCTTGTATTAAGTTCCTTACACCACACTCCTTCGGGGTCGTTTGGTTTGAATACAAGAATAAGTTATGCCGATATAAGTTACGCTGGAATTAGTTATTCTGGTATTGTTTTTTATCCATTGTTTGGTATATTGTATTAAAACAACAATTGCATAATTTCTAAGAAGAAGGTATAAGTTATTCCGGCACTAATTACCCTACCCTTTACGAGGTATAAGTTATCCCGGTACTAGTTTTAATCTTGGGATAAGTTATACCAGGTTTGTGCACCAAACAAAGTATTAAGGTGGTATTAAATTTTTATACCAACACTATATCTTCTTATACCTCATACCAAATGACCCCTTAAGGTACAGTCCTTCTTCGGACCATGCGTGAACACGAAATGTTTCGTGCACCGAGCTGCCCTTTATTAAAACAATCTCGTACATTAGAGTTTGTAAAACCAGAGATTAAGAGGTCAGTATCCTTAATTCAACAACAAAGATAACTCGGTGTCCCATGCTTTTTGTTTTTTTGGTGCAACCATGGTGAACTAAGGAAGAAGCTCATAATAAGTATAATTTATTCATTACACAAACTAAAAAGGAGCGTTAAAAATTACAAAAAACTATTCCGCTTTGAACCCGGATTACTTAAATCAGTTGGAATTGCAGCGGAACAATTTGACATCTGGATTCAAGTAATATTATTTATTTAAAAATTATTATGTCGCCTTTACAAAACAAAAAACTGAATAATCCGAAACATAAACCCAAGTTTTATAGAGGAAATGACACCAAATAGCCATTTTAAAGGACTGTTATTTAGAAATTAGTCAGTGTATTGTGATTTCAGTATTCCGGTTCAAATTTTCGGGACAGAGATGTCCAGAATTGTCTTGAAATTAAGATTTTTAGTTTAAAATTTCAGGACAAAATAAGAACTGGCTAATTTTTAAATATCGTCCCTGAGAATGGCTATTTGTGCACTTGGCCCAGTTTTATAAGGAGAAAGCCCAACTTATAGAGCACAAATTGGTCCCCACGAAAACTTTTGCTTAAAATTAAATGTGAAGATTTGTAACTCAATTTCAGAAGCTCACTGTGGCTTGATTTTTAAGGAATATTTAAAGTAAAAATATCACATAATGGTGGGATCCAAAGTTAATAGTGATAATCTCTAATTAATCTTGTCATATCTCATATTTTTTATGGAATATTTAAAGTAAAAAATAAATTAAAGTGTATGGTCTAGTCAACTTTAAAGATTCCAAACTGTTAGTAGATCTTTTCCATCTTTCTTTTCATTTTTTATTCCGATAGTTAGTAGATCTTGTTGATTATTTTCGTGTTATGTGGTGTCCACAATAATAATCTAATGACAACTTGAGTAATGATTTACCAATTATATAAAAGTGACGATAGAGTTGAATTTAGGAATAAGAAAAGGGAAAATATGATTTACCTTGAGCTGTTTCTGATGGTAAATAAACCAAGAAATTAAATGTTCCAAAATTATCAAAACATGCTATTAAGAGAATTTGAAACAAGAGTTTTATAAGCAAAGAATATTAATTTGATTATATTAACTTCCCTTCATGGAATTTGAAATTAATTCTTTCCACTCCTCCTTACATTAATTAGATACAATTGGAAATTGGAAATTTGATTATCTTTTTTGGGGGGATTTCATCTCGCATAAGCTGTTTGGTGTCCAAGTATTTCTATTAGAGTTCGATTGAATTCGAATTTATATCAAGAAGTCCTATTAAAAGTAAAATACTTTCTAATAAAAGGTAAATTCATATCCAGGATTTCAATTCGAAACACTTGATTAAACATAAAGAAATACTTACCTCTCCCGCACAATCTGAATTGTCATCTTCTTTAACTATTCACTAGCTCATTCAAAGAACAAAACAAAAAGTAAAACATAGAAGTTTTTTCACAAAGCCAAGACATGTGATGGTGATGCCATCCCAAATAGAAATGAATGCATCCTTCAAAAAAACTAAATTACTACTTTCTCCGGTCTATAATAAGTAATTTTTTGGCTTTTTCTTTTGGGTTTAAAATAAGTAATTTTTTCATATTTCAATATTGAATTAATTTTTTTTTTTACATAACCTTTGGAGTAAATAGTGTTGGAGTATGTGTTATGAATATAATAAATATTAATATGGTCAATTTTATTGCTAATTAATGTTAAAATGTGAATTTACTCGAAAACAACCAAGAAAATCGTACATAATAGTTAATACTATAATATAATGTTGAAATGTGATTAAAGTGGGGGCACGGAATCTGCATGTCTATATCCAAAGTGACAAACAAAATGTTGCTCATTTTCAATATAATTCCGTGTCCAATTTTCAAATATTATTATTTTAATAGTAAAAACTACAATTTTTTAAAAGAACTTAGATATAGTACATTTAATATTCTGTTTGGAAGGAAAGAAACAAAGCAAAAACAGACGTGATGGATGTCACGGGTTTGAGACTTTGAGTTTAGTGCTAACCTAATATATATCTATCACCACAAGCTAATTAGGAATTTCTTTATTATTCCTTTTCTTGGTTTTATTATAGTCACTGGAAAATAATATTTTTGGAATTTTGTTGTTTTGTAATTTAGTGAGTAAGTAGTAATTTTAAGGTGTGATTTCATATCTCTACTTAAAGTTTGACAGAATAACATGTGTGCTACATGCACATAAAAGTGGCAGCATTCAACTTAATTTCATCAATTTCCGAGGTCACATATAAATAGTTTGATCAGGTGATAGAAAATATTATTCCTTTCGATCCACGATAAATGACCAATTTGCTTTTGAAACACTTATTAAGAAAATATATAAGAGTAATTTTGTAAAAATAAATTGAATTCTTTCTTGATTATATAATTTTGTACCAAAATAAAAAAGTAAATTAATAACTTATTGTAGACCGGAGGGAGTACTAGTCACAATTTAGTGCTCTTAATAAGTTTAAGAACGAAATAAATTTATCATATGCAGTCAAACGTCTCTATAACAACCTCGTTTGTTTCTAATATTTTTGGATGTTATAGCAAAATGTTCTTATATAAAATATATATTATAACATAATGTAAATATTAATTTCAAAAAAGTTTGACTTTTATAATGAAGTGTCGTTATATAGGAATGTTGTTATAGAAATATCTAATTGTATGGTTGTAGTGAAAGGAATAAAATAATTTCATTATTAACCAAAAGTCTTTGATTCTAGTTTTGAGAATAAAAAAATTCTGGTAAAGAACATTTCACCTTAAATTGGACTTAGGCGATGCAAATTTAAATTAACAGGGACTTTAATGACAAAGTAGAACCTCCCAACCCCCCCTCCACCCAATCACCACCAAACAAAAAAGAGTAAAGGTAAAAGTAGAATAGAAAAGTTAATACGTTTTTGATTTCTTAAATTGATAAATATTTTGGATCAATTTATTTGAGGAGTAAATTTTATGAACGATCATTTAACTTTGTATTCATTACGTAAAAGTCATTTTTCTTTTTATTATTTCGTAAAAATCATTTAATCTGGTGTTTATTACCCAAAAATAACTTCTCCTTCTTTAATTACACAAAAATTATTTTATTATGCTCTAGTTATCACAATAGTCACTTTGCTCAAATTTTACAAATCTTTCACTTGAAAAATCTATTATGCCGTTGACATTATAAATCCTCCTATTTATACAACATCTTCTATATTATATGCTATATAATATACTTTTACCCAAATATTTATAATTAAAATAATTAAACAAGTAAGATTAATAATTGCACATGGTAATAAGCAATGGGTTGCAAAATCAAAGTCTACTAATTAAATACATGCTCTATGTATCGAGTACTATGGAAGTCAACGTAATATTGGGAACTTTTACTTCCCAATATTATTTGACTTTTGTTTACATAATTGGTTTTGGTCAAAATCGTAGATCGTTGAAGATTATTAGCTTCAACACTTTGAGTACTCTTTTAGGTTCCGGCAATACGCAAATTCTTAGGGGTTTGAGAGTTCTGTTTAGATAAAAAATTGAAACACGTGTATTGCTCTGTGATTCGTGTGAACTTCTTTAAGAGTGAATTTTGTGAGTTTATTCTTTTAATATATATATAATAAATTATTCATTTTCGCTTGTGGATATATGCTAATTGATTAAATTTTTATATTTCTTTATGTTGTTTGATGTATCGTCGTTGAAGAGATATTTTATCGACTTCTGTATGACATAAAATTATTTCGATCTTATAAACATCCAAAAAATACAAGTCAAGACCATGGGAACCCAAATTTGTCTCAAAGACTTTTGTTCTAAATATCTATATATATATATATATATATGCAGCATAAACATTTACTATTTCCAGGTTATGGTCTGCAGAGCCAGAGGCTACTGTATTATATACATTTTTTATACGATTAATATATATATATATATAAAAAGAAAAATCAATCTGTGATAGTAGATAATGGGGAGCATATCCTTCATTTCCACTCTTTCCTTTTTTAGTTCCATGTGAACGAATATAATAAGTTTGACTCTTTAGCCGCTTTCTGTAAATCCAAATGCATCGGTGCATGCCCACCACGTCTGTATTAAAAATTCAAAGAACAAGAAAACGAGAGTATTGATTAGTAGCTTATTTTGTTTCAATTTTTATGTCTTATTTTTTAAACTCATTTCAACAAAATCGATATTATGTTGTGAAAGTTAAAATAGAGTAACAGGGACATCGAATATGTGTATCTGTTAATAATAGCGAAATTTTTTTTATTCAATCAATTGTCCGAATTCGATTTCGTCTCTCTTGGAAACGAAATTCTTGTTCACGAACTAAATAACTTCTTCTTGCTTTTAGTGTGTTTCTTTTCTTGAAGTAGGGAGAATTTATCAGAGTGTCTTGTTTTTGAAGAAGGGGAGTGTTGATTTATAAAGAAGGGAAGTTATCAGAGAAAAACTGCCGAGAAAACTAACCCACGTTGATCCCCACACTCCCACTTTCTTTTTAACGTGCGGTGATTTTACTTTAGGAGTTAAACCTTCCCTAGGTAACTTCCCTTAATCTTATCTCCTTTAAAAAATAGGTCGGGTCATTCCATATGGGCGACCCGCGACCCAAATCCAATATCCAACATCTCCCACTTTGCACATGAAGGGCTAGACCCAAACCAGTGCCATGTGAATAACACACGCAATTTATACTGCTAAATAGATCATGCGACATGCGAGCATTAAGAGCTACATTATTCTTACACCCTTTAAGGATGTTTAATAGCTCTATGTAGAAATCCAATCACATGCGGAAAGGGTTCACTACTACCATGAGGATTTTATTATTACTCGCAAAACCCCAGACATTGTTGGCTTCTTTAGTAGCTAATTATCCTATCCCTCACCCTCGAAAAGAGGTGAACTCGAGTTCATATTTAACTTTGTATTCACAATTACACCCAATACCCTCATGGTAAGTGTAATGGTCGACCTATGAATACAAGTTAAATTACAAAAAAAATGTTTATTTGTCTTCCCTTTCTACTCGAATCTTTCCATTCCAAATCAACTACTTTCCTAGACATGCACTGCATTGCCGAATCACTCATGGCTATTAGTAACATGCTAAAGTAGCAACACTGATTGGTACTTCAAGAAACTGTAAAAAGGTCAAAGGGTATTCCAATAAAAGTTAATGTAACTTCTTTGGGATCTCACACAATGAAGAAGCAGGGGTTCATTCTTCCATTATCCCATGGTCGATAGCACACATGGTATGAAACACATATTACGGTGTTCTCACCTTATATTGGCGCGTGTGTCTTATTCTTTTAATCATTCAACACCGTACAGAGCTTGGTCTAGACACCTCCAAGTGTCTAACCCGAATTTCTCACTTCAATAATCCTCAAACCATCTTCTTTGAGAAACTCGCATATGGTTTACAAAACAAGTCATAATCGAATTATGAAATTTGTAAATTGTCAAGAACGACCTCTTCAGGTAAATATAACCCTGAATTATCCAAGGTTCTATAAGGTCTCATCTCTTCACGATTCTTAACGCAAGAGGCGATTTCTAGTGTGAGAGAGCCAATCTCGCGACTTGTTCGACACACTTTATCAACAAAACATTCATCACATGCATAAGAGATATAGCAAAATTCAAGAGTCAAATATTAATGAACATATTATAATACTAACGTCATTTTACAATACATAAATATGTTCATATCCTTCGCTAACCTAGAGCCATAACATGTTTCTCAAACAGGTCTCTAGATATCGCCTTTGTAAAAGGATCAGCTATCATGCTTCGCGTAGGAATGTACTATAAATTTATCTCTCCACTTGCTACCATGTCTCGTACAAAGTTATACTTGATGTCAATGTATTTGGTCTTGCTGTGATACTTAGGATCTTTTGTATATGCAATAGCCGTTTGACTATCACAGTATAGAGTCATGGGATCCTGAGAGTTCTTTATAATATTTAAATGCTCAAAGAATCTCTTCAACCAAACAACTTCTTGTATTGCAGACGCACAAGCCACGAACTCATCTTCCATAGTTGAAAGGGCTGTGCAGGTTTGTTTCTTACTTTTCCATAATATAGCACCACCATTAAGTAAGAAGCTGTAACCGGATGTTGATTTTCTATCATTCCGATCACCAGCCCAATCAGCATCTGTATATCCTCTCAAGTATAAATTATTTCCACTATAACATAGTGAATAATCTGCAGTTCCCTTCAGGTATCTGAAAATTCTCTTCACAGCTTTCCAATGATCTCTTCCAGGATTGGATTGATACCTGCTAACCAGACCTACGACATAATAAATGTCTAGGCGAGTACACATTATAGCATACATCAGGATCCCGACAACACTTGAATATGGAACTCGAGACATGTCTTCCTTTTTATTTTCAGACTTGGGACACATTTCAAGGCTTAAAGTTTCACCTCTCGCTATTAGAGTATTCATGGATTTGCAACTATTCATGCGAAAATGCTCCAAGATTTTCTTTATATAAGTTTCTTGAGATAGATTCAATAATTTTTTGCAACGGTCTCTTTGGATCTTAACTCCAAGGATATAGTCTGCCTCGCCCATATCTTTCATGTCAAAGGACTTTGAAAGCCATGACTTGATAGTTTTTAAATACTCCAAATTGTTTCCGGCCAATAAAATATCGTCCACATAAAGAGAAATAATTACAAACATCCCATTGGACTTCTTCACATAAATGCAATGGTCTTCATTGGTCATGGTGAAATCATATGAGATCACCTCCTTGTGAAATCTCAAATACCATTGCTTTGAAGATTGCTTCAGACAATAAATAGATCTTTTCAATTTACAGACCTTATTTTCTTGGCCTTTAACGATGAAGCCTACAGGTTGTTCCATGTAGATTTCTTCGTTCAGTTCACCATTGAGAAAAGTTGTCTTCACGTCCATTTGATGTAATTCCAAATCAAAATGTGCAACAATAGCAAAAAGTAAGCGAATTGAGGTAAACTTCACAACTGGTGAAAATGTTTCCTCATAATCTATTCCAGCTTCTTGAGTAAAGCCTTTTGCCATCAATCGTGCCTTGTATCTTTCTATTGACCCATCCACTTTGCGTTTAACTTTGAGAACCCATTTGTTCCCAATGGCTCTACGCCCAAGTGGAAGGTCAACTAGATCCCAGACTTTGTTGGTTTTCATGGACTCTAATTCTTCTTTCATTGCTTTCATCCACTCATCTTTTCCAGGGTTTGATAAAGCCTCAGTCACAGACTTTGGCTCATCCATTTCTGTGGGAGATACCAAGAAAATATAATCCTCAATTTCATAAGTACATTTGGGTATATTTTTCCTGGCACTCTTTCGTAGTTGAAATTCAGGTTCGTCAGAATGATTTTGGGATTGAGAGTTCCCACTCCCACTCGGATCAAGAATAAGATCTTGATCAATTTGATTATTAACTATGTCAGAAGACACTTGCTGACTATCTGAGTTCAACATTTCATAAAGAGGCTCACTATTCTTTACCTCGCCCTTCTTTGGAAAATCATTTTCCATAAATGTGACATCTCGTGATTCAATCTCACTAACACTTCCATCCTCTAATTCACCAATGAACACATACCCTTTGGAGTGTTCTGAATATCTTATAAAGATACATATTTTGCCTTTTGGACCTAATTTCCCAAACTTGCTAAAAGAATCTTTTACATATGCAGCACAACCCCAAGGTCGTAAATCCTATAAGTTTGGTTTATGACCAGTCCATATCTCATAAGGAGTGGAAGAAACTGATTTAGAAGGCATTTTGTTCAATATGTAAGTTGCAGTCAATAACGCATATCCCCAAAAGGATATAGGTAAATTTGTTTGTGCCATCATGGACCTTATCATGTCCACTAGTGTTCTATTCCTCCTTTCTGCTACACCATTTTGTTGAGGTGTGTACGGAATAGTTAACTGTCTGGTTATTCCCTTTTCATTGCACAATTCTTCAAATGTTCTTGAAAGATATTCACACCCTCTATCGGTTCTTAGGGTCTTAATCCTTTTGTCTAATTGATTCTCAACTTGATTCAAATATTTCTTAAAGCATTCAAGTGCTTCAGATTTATGAGAAATCAAATAGACATAACAAAAGCGCGTGAAATAATCAATGAACGTAATGAAATATAAAGCACCAGACCTAGCCCTCACATTCATTGGACCACAGATATCAGAATGAATTAATTGCAATGGAAAATCGGTTCTCTTAGCCTTTCCAAATGGTTTACGTGTAATCTTTCCGGAAAGACAATTTTCACAAGTTGGCATTTCAATTTTAGAGAAAGAACCCAAATGTCCTTCCTTAGCCAATCTATCCATTCGATCCTGCCCTATGTGACTTAATCTTGCATGCCATGTAATAACATCAACATCATTGTTACTAGAATAACATGCCATAACACAACGGTCAACAAAATAGTTATACGTAGAAGGATTACAATCTAACACAATAAAACCATCATAACGATGTCCAAAACCATAAAAAACATTGTCTTGAGTAATTCTAAGACCACTGCGACTAAAGTTCAAATTGAAATCTAAATCTAGAAGAACAGACATATAGACTAAGTTTCGTCGAATCTCTGGAACATACAGGACGTCATGCAACATCAAAGATCGGCCACCACGCATGTCCATTCTGCAAGTGCCTATCCCTTTGACTTCAAGCTTTGCATTATTTCCCACATATACATGCTTTGATCCAGGTGAAAGTCGACGAAACTCTATGAACGCTTCTCTATCACGGCTCACATGGTCGGTGGCCCTGAGTCTACAATCCACACAAGATAAGATTCAGTTAGTAAAATAGTGCTAGAAACATATATAGCACTAAGAGATGCATTTTGAAATGCTACCTTTTCGGCTCAGTGCACTCACGAGCAAAATGCCATGGGACTTGGCAATTGTAGCACTTCATCTTGCTCTTGTCTTTCTTCTTATAGAACCGTTTTCCTTTCTTGGAATTTGGCTTGTTTCTTTTCTTGGAGGATCCTTCTCCGGTCTCCTTACCATTTCCGTCATTTTTCCAGTTTCTCTTGCGTTTGAAGCTTGATCTCTTTGTACCACTTGATTCTTCCACAAAGACATTAAGTACAGCTTTAGCAACACCAAGCCGCTTGTCTTCAAGCTCCACATGACGGGCAACATCAACAAAAGTTTTTATGCTATCATTATGGGTCAAGTTAACTTTCAGATGTTCCCAATTATTGGGAAGAGACCGAATCACTGCCTGAACCTGCTGCTCGTTAGAGAGAACATGTCCAACACCTTTGAGTTGAACAATCATATTTGACATCACTCTTAGATGTTGTTTGACACTATGATCATGACGCTTTTTGTATGTGTCAAACGTGATTGTCAACTGTCGAAGGCGAGTTACAGTTGTACACCCATATGCCTCTCTTAAATGTTCCCACATGGCTTGAGCAGTAGGAAATTTCTCACACTCATGGATGAGATCATCTGTAACAGAACTTACAATAATTTCACATGCAGTGGAATCTTTCTTCTTTCAAATATTGTAAGTTTCCAGATCCCTCCTGTGTGGGCAGTGTTACCCTCCTCTGGGTGACTCATAGCATGGTTAAAACTTTCAAGAGCATCTTGCTCTTCGAGTACTTACTACATCTTACGACTCCAAATGTCGTAATTTTCACTATTTAGTTTGTCACTCTTGTTCAAGTCAGCAATGATACTTTTCGATGCCATGTCTGTTATTAAAGACAATATTACAAGTATAACTCATCAATATATACTTCAATTAATTTATGCATGTAATTACACACTCAAGTAAATTAATTATAACATTAATTCTATATTTAGTATAGAATCGAACGATCACTACGATCCATTCATCATCTATCTCTAAATATTTTAATTAATATTAAAATCACTTCTTAGTGTGTACTTTATTTCAAGTATCAATCCATTACAAAAAGATATAATAAATAATGAATGTAACTGGTGAGACAAGTAACTTAATTTAAATTGCATTAAGATAAAACACATAATAACAATTTTACATGTTTGCTAGGACATACATGTACCAATTGAAAACTATTGCTAGGACATACATGTACCAATCGAAAACTAACTCTTGCACATAAACACTAAAAGGTGCACTCGGCCAAATATCATGATAAATCTTAGTTAAAATTTTACCCCAAGGCTCTCGAAGAGAGTCCGCTAAAATAGCTAATGCTTCCCAATCAATAATTTCTATGTAATTAGCTAATTCAGCTCTTTTTAACTGGAAAAGTTGTGCATGTTCAGGAATGGAAACATCAGGGCCCATTTTAAATTCCGTAAACTCCCCAAATTTCTTTTCTCTCTCCCTTCGTTCATCCCTTCGATCCCTTAACTCATTTTGTCTCGCCCTTGGGACATTCCTGATGACTTCAGGCTCCGAGTCTGAATCATTATAGAAATAAGTCCTGCGAAGACGTACCCTTCTACGTTGTCCCCTTCCTTGACTTCGAGAACTCCCACTTGGAGTTATTCAAACTTGTCCCTGTTCAACCATATCTGAAATAGGACCAAGGTAACAATGATAATGGCTACAACCATCCAATGTGATAACATATGTCACAATAACTCGTAGAAGTATATCAATGTAAGAGATTAATGCTAAACTAATTTTCTATATTAAGAAAATATTAAAATATATTAAGGCCAGTGAAGTTTTTATTGACATTACTTTAAATAAGTAACAATCCATATTCTGGTTTACAACAATCATTCACTATTTTAGAATCTTATCCTAAACAAAAGATTATGTAGTTTTTTACCTTCTCTTTATTGAGAACCAAAACAAACAAACAAAAAATTAGAAGGCTAGTATCTACAAAGATTCTGTCATTTTTTTGTCTCTATGAACTTATTGATATTGGTTGTCTATTGTGTTTATGTTTTATCGTCAACAGAAAAGAAAATATTTCAAAGTTCTGAAATTTGGTGTTAGCCTTTTGGCATTCCTGTTAACAACAGTCAAAGAACACCGGATTAATACTGAAAATTCCATCATACCCAAAGGAATTTCAAAATATCATCAAAGAAAGTTTTCTGTTGCCGCTGGTATATTAGAACAGGATAAAGACAAAATGTTATCTGTGCCAACACCTCCAATTCAGTTTTGGAACGACAACATGAATCTTTTTGAAAATATATTTCTTTACTGTAGTTTATCCATATGAAACACAAAACTAACGAAATAACTTTTAAGAATCATATATAATTTGGTAGTGTATCAACATAATACAGAGTGAACGCTCTTATACCAATGAAAGTTAATAGAGTAACAGGGACATCGAATATGTGTACCTGTTAACAACAACGGAAGATTTTTTGTTCAATCAATTGCCCGAATCCGATTTCATCTATCTTGGAAACGAAATTCTTGTTCACGAACTAAATACCTTCTTCTTGCTTTTAGTGTGTTTCTTTTCTTGAAGTAGGGAGAATTTCTCAGAGTGTCTTATTTTTTATGAAGGGGAGCGTTGATTTATAGAGAAGGGAAGTTATCGGAGAAAAACTGTTGAGAAAACTAAAACTTCTCCAACAAAGTAAACCAATCCTATTACATATCATCTTCGAAATTGTATTGGACAAAAACTTTTATTTTCAACAATAAATAACTTTGAAGTCATTGTCGACACTTTCATATATTTAATATTTGACCTCCTTTCATAATATATTTTTTTTTATAATATTTGGAACTATAGAAAACGAACAAATCACTAAGTACTTTCTCTTCATCGATTATATGTGTAGTACTTGAAATTGCTCTCAATAATTTAAAAAAATAAAAAAGTTAAATAATGTAAAAAATTTCACGTGAGCAATATTGAAGAATAATAATTTTAAGATAGAATATGAGATTATTCTTTCTAAAATCCTTACTAGCAGGATGCAAAATGTTATGGAATTTCTTGTGGATGGTTGTCATCAGCTTTTGTACCGGGCAGAGTGATATCAGACAATATAATTTTGAGCCATGAACTGGTTAAGGGATAGAATAGAAAGAATATGTCACCTAGGTGCATGTTAAAAATAGATATGAGAAAGGCTTATGACTCTCTTGTGTGGAGCTTCTCGGAGCAAGTCCTTTTTCACATGAACTTTCCTGATGGCTTTATACGGTGGATTATGAAGTGCGTTAAAAATATGTATCTTATTCCATTCTTATCAATGGCTAGCCAACATGTCCTTTCCCGGCAAAGAAGGGGCTTAGACAAGGTGATCTCCTATTCTCCTCCTTATTAGTATTAGCTATGGAATTCTTTACTAGATTGTTGAAGGGGCTGAAGGAGATCCAGGAGTTCCACTATCATCCAAGATGTGCAAAGTTGAATATTATACAAGGGGGTTACTGACGACTTGTTGTTATTTAGTAGGGACGATGTGGAATCAGTGAAAAAACTATTTGATTGTTTCCAGGAGTTCTCAAATTCATCTGTGATAGAAGCTATAATTACGTATTTTAGTCTCTTATTACATTCTAGTTTACTGCATTTTAATTGAGTTTGAGCTCTAATCGCTAGTGTTTTGCACTAATTGTGTGTTTTATGCCTTGTAGGAGTGATTCCGAGTTATGTAGATGTTATAGAATAAATTCAAGTGATTTGGAGCTTTGAAGTCTGAGTAAAATCCCAAGGAATTAAGCCGGGATCATGTTCAGGGGTCAAATTTGATAGTTAAGAACAAACAAAGACTCGAGGAGGTATATTGCGCACTGTCTAGTAAAATAAACATAACTCTTTGATCCGAACTCAATTTGAGCTATATAATATATGGTTGCAAAGATAACTCAGAGGGATACAACTTTTGTGTTTTATGTTTTTCTAAATTTCAATCGGAACAGGGTGAAAAACGTGGTCAAAATCGCGACCGCGGATCTGACGCGCAAATGGGGCAGAAACTTTTCGATATGCGCAGATGAAGTTGAATGGAAAGATGAAGTTGTTTGGGCAATTGATCATGTAAAAAGAAATTCTTCAAAAGCACATATTTAAGGGATGAGTTTGGCTGCATGTGTGTATTTCATTTGGATGGAGAGAAATTTGAGATTGTTTCAGCAAAAAGTGAAATTAGTAGAGAATATGATTAAAATGATTGCTCAAGAAGCATATTGTAGGGGTCATACGAAGAAGAAACTAACAGGGAGCATGAAGCATTTTGAAATATATCCTAGTAGCTAATTTTTTAATACTAGTTATGTTTGTTTTTGCATAAGCAATTGTTTCCTCGTAATGAGTAGATGAGAAGTGCACAAGAATGTTGGGACAGAATGTCCAAACTCTTATTAATTTGTGATGTACTTATTTCTTACGTGTTGGTGAATAAAATTATTTGTTTACCATATAAATTCGAGACTATTCAATTTCATGTTTGGTTGAATTTAAATTTGCGACATAAGAAATTACAAAATTAGTTATACCATAATTTAGTACTATTTTGATTTTATATTCAATGTGAAATGTGAAATAATAATACAGAGACTAGCTATGAATCACAAGAAAAACTATAAACAAATGACCAAAATATCCTCCTTCAAAGCTTTTCGCCTAAATTACTACAAAATTTAAGGTTAAAATTAAAAATAAAAATTTATTCAAGTTTATATATGATAAAATCAAACAAATATTTCTATTATACTTCGTATATTTTATTTTAATCCAATGACTCAAATATCTACCAAAATAATTTTGATATTATTTAATCACTGTATTATAACCTACATATTATTTTTTGCGGTATTCTAAATGAGAGTTTATTAATTATTTGTCTTTCTTTTCCATTTATTCCAACAAATCTATATCTTTTTATATAATACGAAGTTATTTGTTGTAAGATATCAACTCAACATTAGTAATTCTTATACTATACACTATCGTTTAAAAAGTTCTTAACTATAGGGCAATATTTTTATTCCCAAATGTGTAACGATATAACAATTTAACTTTTAAATAGGTATTATTAAATAAATATTTAAAGAATTTTGATAAAAGTATTTATGCATAAATATTTAGTTTTAGTATTAGGTCACAAAAAATAGCAATAACATTTCATAAGATGTTGACACAGAAGTCTTTAGAAATTGCAATAAGGCATCTTAGAATATGTGGAGAAGGATTTCTTTCTTTATTAAGTTAGCTAAGTGAAATTAACATTCACTACTTTCAAAAACTTAGACTTTTTATTTTTTCTTTTATAACTCAAATATATATATATATATATATATATATATATATATATATATATATATATGTATTTATTATGATGGGGTCTACGCATGAAACGTAAGATTAGTATTTTAATAAATTTTTAATTACACTATGACATTCTCATTTGCTCTAATGACACTCCCGTATAAGTATAGC
Organism: Nicotiana knightiana; assembly: GCA_005239525.1. Classification (NCBI taxonomy): domain Eukaryota; kingdom Viridiplantae; phylum Streptophyta; class Magnoliopsida; order Solanales; family Solanaceae; genus Nicotiana; species Nicotiana knightiana. The sequence goes on along the minus strand of ML433695.1, from coordinate 39,375 downwards.
ATAATATATTTAAAACCGCAAGACACAAAGTATATATTTGTATGTTATAGTACACAATTTTAATTTGAATACATAAGATACAAAAGCATATGTTATATTTTTTAACTGCATGCTGGAAACTTAGGACACATTAAGGGTGTTTAGTATGATGGAAAATATTTTTTTATTTTACACTATTTAGTTGCATAAAATAGTTTGGAAAATATTTACCTAGATATTATATTTTTCTGAAATTGAAGGAAAATGACTTCTCTAAAAAAAGTTAGAAAAATATTTTCCAAAAGCTCCACCTACCCTCACATCTAACCCCAATCCCCTCCAACTTCAATTTTCTATTTTTTTCTCGTTTNNNNCCCCTCCCCCCTCCCCCCCCAAAAAAAAATTTATTATAATAATTTTTTTCAGTTCTGATTTTTTTATTTTTCATATTTTAGGTTCGAAATTTTACGAGTTTCATAGTTATGAGTTTGAAGGTTTATGTGTTTGGAAGTTTGAAGGTTTAGAAATTATAGAGTTTACGGGTTCGAAAGTTTGCGAGTTCGAAAATTTAGCGGTTCAGAAGTTTATGAAATTTGTGGGTTCGGAAGTTGTTGGTTCGAAAGTTTATGGCTTCATGTTTATTGTATCTAAATCATTTATGAATACTGTTGAGAAGTTATTTTCCTTAATTTGAATACTAATTATCGAAAAATGAGTAAGATTACTAGTACTTATTTTCCAAAAAAAATACTATTTTCATGAAAAATATTTTTCGTTATACTAACACACCCGTATAAAGCGAAGAAATATTAAACATATCCCATCCTTTCTTTTAAATATTTTTTGAATTATTGGCGAAAATATCAATCGAAGAGTACGGCAAAGAAGTGCATGATGATGAATAGATGATGAAATTCTTTGCTGTTTCGGTTGCCTCCTTAATTTTGTTCCCCTCACCATAAATTCCAATTCTAATCCTTTTTAAAAAAAATTCATTTCAGTGACTGATTTTACGGTTGAAATCCATAATTTATATATCACACGGATAAAAGTTAGGGCGAACAATTCTTCTTTCTTCTTTCAATTTCACTTTCAACTAAGCTCGGGAGGACCCTCCACTACTTCCAACGCTGCTCCATTAAATATTTTTAGCTTTAATACTACAAAACGACATATTCCAACTTCCTTTGGATTCGGTTTTTATATCTCCCTTTCCACTACCTTTTCTTTCAGAATTACTTTTTAGCTTGATCTTTTTAGCTTTCAGTATCAACGAAATTAAGTCTATGGACAGGTGGTGTTAGAACAGAAAAAATCAAGTGTCATGCATAAGTTAATAAAATAATTCTTGAACAACGATACATCAAACAATAAAAGAAAGAAATATACCAAAAAAAATACAAACATTTAACGTGTTTGGGTCAATTGACCTACGTTTACGGGCGGAAATGAGTAATCCACTATAATAAAAGAGAGTACAAAATATAGAGAAAATAACCTCACAAGTAGGCAAACACAAGTGACACACTAACAATTATCATGTAAAGTTCTCCCTCTAAACACGATTCTCAAATCTCGTATGACTACATTGTGAATGCTACTAAACACTACTAAAAATCTGGCCAAAAGCGTCCAAAAAATCCGACTAAAGTGGGTCGGTAATGGTCAATAACCGTCTAAAACGTAAGCATATACGTGTGGACGGTATTTTGAAGGCCGGAAGGGCATACAATCGGAAATTACCGACCAACTTTGGTTGGTCAATTAAATTCAAAAAAGAAAAAATGCCGAAAAAAGCGACCAAAGTTGGTCGGTATTTTAATTATGCTAAAAAAATGCACCATATGGGAGTCGAACCAAGGTCTGTACTGTGGCGGGATACTATTCTATCACTAGACTATTGATGCATTTTGTTTTAAGACTGACTTTTATTTCATTTATACTCTTTAATTATATTTTCGCACGAAAAAAACCGACCAAAGTTGGTCGATTTTATTAAAAAATAAAATTACCGACTAAATTCAATCGATTTTATAAAATGACCGGCCAAATTAACTGATCGATTTCGGTCGTTTTATTAATATTAATTTTAATTTATTTAAATGAAAAACCGACCAAAGTTGGTCCTTTTCTTGAAAAATAAATTTTGCGGGACTCAAAAATAGTTTCCCGCATTTTCGCACCAAAGAAAACCGACCAAAATTTGGTCGGTTTTCGTAAAAAAAATTAAAAAATAAAATATTTTGAAAAACCAACCAACTTTGGTCGATTTTTTGGCCGGTTTTTTGACCAACCAAAATTGGTCAGTCGACCATGATCGGTTTTTGCCGAATTTCTAGCAGTGAAATGAGATGTAATGAAATTTATAAAAGTCCAAATATTTTCCTACAAGAAAACGGACTAGCCAAATATGAGAGATTTATAATTTCCTTCCACAAGAAAAAAATTCAATTATGAAAAATATGTTGCCCTTTGTTCAACAGATAGGAAAATCAAATATGGTAAAAAAATCAGCACAACACCTAACAGGTGACTACGTGCACAAATAGCCTTTTTAGGGCCATTATTATAAAGAATAGACGAATTTTATAAAATTTTAAAGTTTAATCGTTTCAAAACCAAACTTTAGACCTTAAGATTTGGATTCCATGTCTAATTAAATACTCAAAACCTAACTTCATTTGGTGATGGAAGTTCACAATTTTCAAACTGGATGTGCCAACTCCAATTCAATCAGAGGGCTAAGACCTCAGGATTGAAGCTTAAATACTTATTAAATTCAGATCGAAGGTTTGAAGAGGAAAAAGAAGCAGCAACAACAACAAGAAGAAATTGACTAAATTTTAAATTTTTAAAAGCTTAATATATTTTAAACATTAATTAGCAATAAAATTGACCATATTAACTTTTATTGTCTCTTCACATAAACACCCCTAATACATACTCCAACACTATTTACTCCAAGGGCAATGTAGGGAAAAAAATAATTAATTCATTCTTGAAATCTGAAAAAAAAATCACTTATTTTGGACCACAAAAAAAGAGACAAAAAATCACTTATTATGGACCGGAGGAAATAATATTTCGGAAAATGACAGTACAATTTAGTAAATATCACTATCATCGGCAAGAAACAACCTTAACATGGTTCAAGAGGAGATGCAGAACCAATACAGTGATAGATTACAAGAGCAGGAGAAGCAAACGCTACAACAGCTAGGAAGTGGTCACTTATAGAAGAGAGCATCCTACAACAAAAATCAAGGGTGAAATTGATCAAATTGGGAGACAACAACAACAAGTATTTTTCTGCTATTGTGAAAGAAAAGAGCAACAGGAAACAAATAGTGGAACTAAGTACAGAAGATGGTAGAAAAATCAAGAGCCAGGTAGAAATTAAGGAAGAATTCATAAGATTCTACAAAAGCCTGATGGGAGCTTCTGCCAAGTCTTTACCAGCAATCAATAAAGAAGTGATGAGGAATGGACCAAGACTCAACCATGAACAACAGTTGAGTCTAGTAGGTGAGGTGACAGAAGATGAGGTATATAAAGGATTATGTGCTATACAAGAAGATAAAGCGCCAGGGGTAGATGGGTACAACTCATGTTTCTTCAAGAAGGCATGGACAGTTTTGAAGGAGGAGATGGTATAGGCAGTCCAAAAGTTCTTTAACACTGGAGAATTATATAAGGCTATAAACTGCACAACAATTACATTAGTTCCAAAGGTGAACAGCTCAAACACAGATAGAGATTTCAGGCCTATTGCATGTTGCACTGTCATTTATAAAATCATTTCCAAGATACTAGCAAGCAGGTTGCAGAAAGTGATTGCTAGTATAGTGAATGAAGCACAAGCAGGGTTTATACCAGGGAGGAAAATAGCAGACAATATAATTCTTGCTCATGAGTTGGTTAAGGCTTATACAAGAAGGAATACAT